>JAXGGS010579913.1:0-10405 GCA_035585475.1 Armandia brevis | reverse complement strand
ACCGCTCGGTTCTGTGGTCAGAACTCTTGTGCCCGTTTGTTTGGCGAGTCCTGGAGACAAGCCTGTCGTTGCCAACATGACGGCTCGTGTGGCATCTTTGTGACGTCATTGCGTCCACACGTCATTGCCGGTTGACGCGTGGTGGCGACGTACACAGGCACGTACTGGTGACCATGAATCAGGGAGGGGGTCGGGGACCTAGTGGCGCCGGAGGCACACTGCCCAAATGGTCTGGTGACCAGGTTGGGGTGACACACAGGTTGTGTGTGGTTCCCTCTCGTGGTAGAGCGGGAATTCTCCAGGAATTCGGAGGGGTTTGGTGTATGGGGTTTACTTTGGGGAGGGCTGGAGCCTCGCCTGCCAGAGGTTCGTTATTTGGGCTCCGGGAGGAGGTACCATGCCTTCTGACCACACTCGTGGGTGTGGGTGTCAATTTTTAAAAAAGTCACAACTAAAAACAATAATCATGATATTTAGAAATATCGTAAATTGAAAGTTTTAAGCCAAGAACATGGATATCTTCGTTATAAGTAATTTTGATTTTATACCGAAAATATTAAAACCATATAAAGCATTTTTAACATAGAATATAAAGCATCACAATTTACCCAAATTTCATTTATGTGTTTTCACTAACCATCCTAATGTTACAGGTCGCCTTTCCAAGCCCTGAATTAAGCATGAACTTGGAAAAAACTGCTGTAATAAATGACCGGGGTCGCCATTTGGCGGAATGATTAAGATAAAGATTTCAGCGCCGGGCAACCAAAGCCCACTAAAACCCTGGGCTTGTGTGCAAACAACGCTCATATAATGTACACATGATTGTATAAACCAATTACACGTTGATAACCCCTATGGTTTTCACCAAAGATGAATCACTGTATTAATAAGCCAGTGTAACCCTTGGTATTTCAAAGAGTAAACCTAAAACCCGGGAAATATGACTAAAGATCTGAATACCTGCTGGAAATAGTGGTTTCCGATACCATGATGGTATAGAAAATACGCCATGATTTGACAATCAGTGTTCTAGGAAAACCTAGGCCTTCCATATGAATCAATCAAGTAGTAGACTATAACCTTAAGTGTTTTGGTAATAGACTGAAATCACGTGACATTGTGAATGTTTTAAACAGTTTAGTTTGCATTCATTCATATTTCTAGCAAATATCATATAGTTCCTTGAGACCTAATTTGATTTGAAGGCTTCAGCCACTTTGTGCCACATTGTGTTCATTTGATAAATAAACGTTACAGAATGATGTTTTGTGATTCTATTTCACATTCACCTTGTATTTAATCAATCATTCAGTTCATCTGTTCCGATGGTCACTCCAATACTGAAAGAGAGTATTTGAATAAGATACTAACTTACTCATGAATATTTGACACAACTATGGCCTATAAACATCATGCATTAAATTTGAAAATATCATATTTATTATATTTGTTAACAAAGTATCAGAGATCTTGGTGCCGAGATTACGCTGGTATCAATAATGTCAGTGTAAGATGCGCGACTGATGACCTGCACTCACTTGAGTACTAATCAGTCGATAATCTTGATAATTGGCAGCTGTCACCATAGTTGGCAGTTGATTCAGGTGAGTGCGCATAACGGCCGAGAGGCGTGCCAGATGAACGAAATAACCACCGCGTCCCTGGAGCAGTCCGGCGACTAGGTGCAAGAGTTGTGCGTACATGCGCTTTCTTTCCATCCCTGACTGATGTCATAAAAATCAAAACAGATGCTTTATCCATTTCATTTCACTGGTATTATATAAGTTGGAATAACTAATCATATATGATTAACTGGTTTGTCATTAATTTCACTGATTTAGATATTATTTTGAAAATTTTAGTGAAATCTGACTCTACAGTTTCGACTGAACGAAATTATTACCCACAGTAATTAATCCAGGTTTGTTGAAATGCGATATTATAGAATACCATCAAGACTGCTATTTTACTTATATTCATCTTTTGCTGCAGATATCAGTTATGCTCGAGATAAAGGTTAAAAACCTACGTTAACAACTTAAAAATTCACCCGAAAATTCATGTCAAACTATTCCAGGAATCGCTGGGTAAGTTATGTTGACATGGTCTCCTTGTATCTTACCCAGTAGGTATCTAGCAGTCGATGGGCACTGCTTGAATATAAGTAACTAGTTCATATTTTTAGTTAATTGAAAATGACAAAACAAGATCAGTGTTTACTGTCTTTGAGAACTCCCTTAATATGTTAATGTATTGATACATTTGTATGTTATCCGCAATCGATTTGTTATTTCTTCATTGTAAGGCTGGACAACTCTTGGGGTAAACGTCTCAGAAATTGTGACGAGTGGGTATTACTCCACACAGGCAGTGCACACATATTCATAACATCTTAGAGAATCCACAAGTTATCAAGGCAATTCGTAGGCCGCATCATGTTGTACTTGGTCGGAGAATGCTTGAATAGGCTGAAGAAAATACCAACCAAATCGAGAGAGGCAATTGCCACACTCACTGTTTTCAGCTTGTTGATATTGATGACTTTTTTCATCATATTCGAAAGTATGAAAGGTAAAATAATATCACGATAAATATATGATTGTATCAACAAAATGGTATTATAAGTGATTGGTTTTAAGATCTTGACATTTTAATGACATATCGCTTAAACTAAATGATATTTGTTAACATTCTAATATTCACATGTTCAGCTAATGTACAAACATCAGGGCTTGGAGAAGTTTTTTCGACCGAAGGTAACATATGTTGTTTAATTTGTTTGATGGATTTGGTTAAATTCTCCTCAGTGAGTCGGTTATACATTCTTATCATGAGTAGCTGACGGTGTCGCTAACGATAACACATCCTGTTTATCAGCATACGGCCAGGAAAAAACTGTAACAATGATGATAAAAACGCACAAAACCCGCCGGGACCACAATATTCGATCGACAACTCACCTATTCGTCACCCGGACTCCACCCACTATTACTGTCGCGAGTTTGCCTCCAACTAGAACAACTAGAACTATCCCTGAAGGAACTGCACAGCAGAGGGGTAAGGATAGACCGGGATTCTTTTACAAACCGTCTACACCCACTGTTTCGAGTTTGACTCAAGCTACCGGAACTGCACAGCACAGGAGAAAGGATAGACCGGGATTCTTTTACAAACCGTCTACACCCACTGTTTCGAGTTTGCCTCCAACTAAAGAAACTAGAACTGTTCCTAAAGAAACTGCACAGCAGAGGGGAAATAGTACAATTTACAAACCGACTACACCCATTGGCCGGAATTCGCCTCCAACTGCACAAAAGAGGAGTACAAGTCGACCAGGATTCAATTGTACTATTTTCTCTTTTCATCGTTCTTGGGTGACAAGACCACCGCCGTGGATACATCCATCTTCTGTTAGTTCTGAAGGTATTGACTTAAGTGATGATTGTTATTTGCTCACATTTGAAGGCATTCTGTACTGATTGAATGTTTCTTTTTTTCAATGATTTGTCATTTTAGTCGATTCAGTTGTCATGTTAAGGCGTCTAAAAGGGGGACTTAAGTTTGCATTTGACCTGGCATGGCATGAGTACAAAAGAGGCTTTGCTTATCCCAATGGTGAAATATGGCTGGGCCTCGATCTGATCCACAAGTTAACACGATCCGGAAACTACGGATTAAGGGCAGAATTAACTCTTCACACCGGACACAAACAATTCGCTGAATACAGTTCATTCTCCGTGGCAAATGAGAGTGAGAATTATAGACTAAGTGTTGGGGGATTCAATACTGAATCCACCGGACAAGCTGCATTGACCTCTGATGTTCTTGGCGTCACTATCAAACAGAGAGCAGATGGGATGCAATTTACCACCAAAGATAAAGACAATGATCTCTGCCCTCACTGGAATTGTGGGATGGACCATGGAGGCTGGTGGTACAATTGCTGCCATTATGGACACCCGACTGGGCTGAATTATAGGGCCGCAATATATGACACATATGGTATGGCATGGGGAAACATTAATACAGGTCACCATTATTTGACTCTCCAAAATATTTCATTAATCCTATTCAGTGGTAAATCACAACAGCCTGACAAAGTGACCCCTCGATAGTGTCATGTATATCAAATTACATGTGGTACTGTATACTAGGAACAATTGGAAAAACACCTTTACGGTACAATATAAATGCTATCAAGAAAAGTTAATCTTTGCTTCAAGAAACTGATTTAAAAAATCTAGGGACACCATGAAGCGGAGATTGTGGAATTTCATTGTATATTTGAGTTTGTGACAACATCCATTGTATTGCTACGATTATCATATCCCTATTTAAGTAATGATCTAATTCAGAATACCAAAAATAAATGTAATATTGAAATTTTGTTTTGCTCATTATGATTTGGTACATGTATATGCATTAAACACCAGAGGTATCCAAACATCCATCATATCATGCCAGCATCAATTGGAACCTAATGCAGTTATATTCTTTAAACGCACATGTTCTCACAGATTTAACCTATCGATATATCGCATCGCTGAAATCCATTAACGGCATGTTACCTAGGTAACCCCAGCCTCACTAGCTTGTTAACCTACCGACAAACTAACCCGGTTACTCAGCTAGCCCGCTCTTTCCCTGCTAATCCTCGTTCTCCCAATCACCCCGATTTCTCCCAGCTATCCTGCTTTCTCACACTTAACCGTTGCTCTCCTAGCTGACCAGCTCTCTCCAAGCTAAACTGCCTTCCCCCGCTAGCCATAACTCTCACAGCTAACCTGCTCTGCTAGCCATCGCTCTCTCAGCTAACCTGCTCTCTCCTGCTAGCCATTGCTGTCTCAGTAAACATGATATCTCCCAGCTAACCTGTGCTTTCTCCCAGTTAACCAGTGTTCTCCCAGCAAACCTGCTCTCTCCCACTTAAACGACGCCCTCGAAGCTAGCCTGCGCTATCACAGCTAACCCGGGCTCTTACTATCAGATTATCTGGATTAAAACTGACAAAGTTCTCCGGACTTGAAATTAAATGAGCTTTATTGTAGAACATACCGAGTACGTTAACACTGTACAAACATCTGTGACAGAATTCAAAAAATTAACCGTTAAGTTCACATTTCCCCGAAGAGATAATCTAACATCTAATCAGCTATCAGCTAACCCTCGCTCCCGCTGCTAACCCTAGGCCTCCTGGCTACACCTTCCTCTCCCAGCTAATCCCATCAGCTAACCCTCGCTCCCGCTGCTAACCCTAGGCCTCCCGGCTACACCTTGCTCTCCCAGCTAATCCCATCAGCTAACCCACCTTCTTCCAGCTATCCCTTGCTGTCCTGTAAACGTACAATTACCGAAATATAAGCATCGCATACTCATCTGATCACCAGCTTCCCTTGTCACAGATCCGCGTCAGGTGCACCCCTGCATTGAGAGACCTCTCTCTTTTATGTAGTTCAGATTAATTATTGGTCACCTCATATTGTCATGAAACAAACAAAATGTGTCACTTCTTGTATGATAAACCCATGCGGTATTTAACTGAGTGAATACATTCTTATTTCCAATTTAACTTCTTGATGAACAATCTATAGAACAATTAGCATTCTGTTATGATATTTGTTAGCAGAAAATTTAAGTATACCGTGCTATTTTAATGCTATTTCTATTTAATTGAAATAACTACTAAGGTCATATTGAGCCTTGCAACATATATATACTCGATATCAATGGCAATTTTCATATTTGGAGACAGTGATATGGTAAATAGTACCTATTTAAAACCCCACTCCGATTAATAAATGACATCCTGGCCAAATGGACGATGACACTGAGTGTTCAAGGTTTTAAACACATATCATTGGAAATGCTAAAGCATGAATAAGATTGCAAAAGTGGAGAGGCATATATTCTTAACTCTTTGTATTCCAGGCAAACCCACTTTGATTATCCTTTACCATAATAAATGGTGATCCATGTTTAACAATAAGGTTGACCTTATATGTTTGAGATAATTATTGTTTAACATCTATGCATCTTTGTTTATGTCAAGATAGTTGTCACAGCATGGTTGCCGCGCTGCGATGTAAGTGACGCCACTAATGGTCACACCTGAGTGACCCGCACCGGTCAGATGTTACTCCCGACGGATTAGTGTAATCAGCCAGAGATTATTTTATCTCTGCCACGTGATTCAGCAAAGTAACCCCCAATATTCTAACATACCTATTCAAAATTTAAATTACTGTCAGTTAGCCCGAAGCCCCTGAACACTTCATATGTTGTACATTTTCGATTTGATTTCTTTTAGAACTTAAATGCACAAATGTCCGCCAACTCTGAGTTTTGTATCTCCAGGAAAAAAGTGGTACAGACGATATGCTGGGTCAGTCTGGCATTAACTTAGATATTATTATACAGGTGTCATCTTGCCAAATTGAGACAATATCAATCTAGTTTCAACAACCACATTGCCTGTTATCGTAACAATCTATGTAAAATGATGTGTTATCAATAATAATTTCTATAACTAACAATAATGTATCTAATTCACTGTAAATAAACAGAAAAAGTATCCCTTTATTGATATCGATCCTTAAAGAAATACATTATGCTAAACTAATACACAATTATGGTATAGTGAATGGATTTCGGTTTAAAGATGGCAAATACAAAAAAACATAGCATCATACATAGTTTAGCTAGAATTTACCTGTTTAAATACATATCATAATTCATGTACATAACCACTAGCCTAGAATCCTGGTTGCATACTAAAGTGTACCAATTGATTGCCTCAGTGGTACCGATTGTTGCCTGGTTACCATATCCCGCAGCAAATATTTTTGTAGAAGCTAAGTAAATGACCTTGTTAAACCTTGGTTGGGATATTGACAAAGTCATACATACTAATTATATCTATCTCGAAAATGCCTGGGAATAAAATCATTCTTTGTATAGAGGGACTTTCATCTGCCATTGTTGTGTTCACCATTATGTGGATTTGTTTGTTTCCCGTAAAGATATAGTACATAATTGCATGCCTACTTTTCTAACCTTCTGTGTTGAAGCGAAAAAGTGGCATATGGGTTCCAAGTTACTAAAGCAGGAATGTATTTATTTAATTGAAAAAATATTAGTATCCACATCATATTGGATCAAGTATTGTTTATCAAAGACAATTATGATAATATGATCAGATCTATTCATCTTGTCTGTCATTTACAGGTTAACTGGCCCTGGCTCATTTCTTAAAGTGTTTATTCAACAGATAAATAAGTGTGTGGATAATAGTTCTATTTCAGATGTAAACAGAAATTGAGAGAGAAAACTGATATCCACACAACAATAGCCATGGTGAGGTCTGATGATGGTTTACCCACACTGGCAGAATTCACGAGTTGATTTTCTGTTGTTTGCTTCTCAGTATATATTGGCATACTTCGATTGTGGACCTCTGTATTCGCACTGACTGGGATGACCACTTCAATACCTGGAGCACATTTTAGAATTAGCGTCCAATGGTTCATATGCAATGTAGTATTAAGGATGATATGTATTATATATTTAACATAACAATATAATCTATTCAACCCGATGGCCTGGTTTCTGTCGGTAGAAATTGCTTAGATGTCTGTGTACATCTTGCTGTCTTTGGGTTGGTGTGCCACTGAACACAAGATGTGTCTGGATTATTTTGAGTATAAAGGGTATGCAAATTAAATTGCCTCTGCAAATGCCCCTTGATGCAGTTGTTCTGCAGGAACAACCTTTGTAGCCTCAATGATTTTGTCACAATGCTTGGAACTACACTTAGTTTGTTATGACTAAGGTCTATCTGATGCAGTTTTGTATATTAACCATTAAACTTGTTATCTGTTTTACATGCACATATTTGGTTGAAGCTAAGATTCAATTGCTCTAATGAACTGCGTATATATCTTAAATCAGGAACACATTTTAGAACATTATTATTCAAATACAACCTCATCAAAGGAGAGTTTCTAAAAGCCTTTGGATGAACATGCGATACATAACTTTTTATGAATGCCACAGTCTGAAGCTGCTTTAACTCTTGAAACATATGTTCAGTTATTGTAGGCATATGTATGTTCTGACCGGCCACACATGTGATTGTATGTGCCTGATTCACCTGTGTGATGTTGATAACTTCATTGTATGTATTGCATGGTATACCTTTAGTAGTATACATGCCTAGGACCAATACAAAGAGTTTAGAGAAAGAATCTGTCATCGTAATTATGTGATGATGCGACTCAAACATTTTATTTGGTCCGTGATTGTGAATACCTTCCAGTTAATGGGTTTCAATTATATGCCACTAATTCAGCATTTTCAAATACCAATTGTATATATTTTTCAGCCACAACAATCTCTCCTACTAATAGAAAATGTGTGTTATTATTCTCTTGAAAATCATCAAGTAAAGTTTAAACGAAACATTTCTGTACACTTGTCCAAACAAAATAACATTTAAGGAATGTTTTAATTCTTAATGCTATTGATATTTGTTGAAACATCACAGTCCACTGAGTTTAAAAGCTATTGAATATGATGCGTTCATATAAGGCATATAAACCTGTTAGAAAGCATCTATGATAGACTGTGTTTCTATTGTGATCGCAGTTAATTATATAACTTGATTAAGACAAATATCAGATTTGTATACGTCCGAATTCAGGAAAAATGATATAATGGAACTGAAACATATTGTTCAAATTAGGATTAGTTATTCTTATATTCTTATCATACAAAACCAAGTTTATATGTAGGCTGTGCATTACGGAGGGAGGAGGCCTTTCAGTCGACCGGTGTGTCAGGGAATAAATATGTGGGCGTTGTGAAGGGGTTTTTTTCCGGGGTGGGGGGGACTCTTAGGGTATGCATTTGTCAGAGCACAATTTGCACAGTGTTGCGAAGGGGTGGGAAAGCTTTTAGGGAATGGGTGTGTCAGAATACAACTTGATGTGTTTAGAGGAGGGATGGGTGTGAGAGAGCTCTAGAAATCAATCTAGAATAGATTCCAATTAGATTGGTCATATTTCAAACTTGCATCTATTTAGAATTACACATGTTTATATCCAGAATAATGATGGGTCACGGGAATTGAGTTGAGTTACTTGCACGGCCCTAACCTTCATCCACATAGCTGTGCCCCTAAGGTCAAAATTAAACTTAACTGCAATTAGTCTCACCTTGACCCCATAACACTTAGTTTAACCCCTGTACACATGTTATTGTAACCACAGCGCTAAGTATAATGACCAAGATGCTGCGACCTTCCACCTCTATAGATAAGGACCTGATACACTTACCGACAGCACCCACACCATAACAGAGTAACCTAAACACAAGCCATATTTGTGGCAAAACCACCCACCAAATCCTAAAAGCAGTTGTTATCCTCACCCTAAATACACAACGCCAAAAATATACCAAAAGCTTGATTTTCTAGGTCTCAACGCTATATGCTGTATGGGTAACAATAACCACAATAAGAATAATTGTCTGAGTCATAGACCTAAGGTTCCGCCAATAACGATAGCCCGAACTACGCAAATTATCACTGCCGCAATAGTGTTAAATTGTTTTCGGTAGACAGGTCGTGATTGTTATGTTACACTTTGTTTCCTTAACAAGCAGGCAAATTGAGGATTGTTAAGGCTGATTTTTAAAGTTAATCTTTCAACTGATTAAATTTGAAACGCTGAAGAAAATAATTCAGTAAGCATTTCATACAATATCTGTGTCTATTTGTCTAAAATACCAATTGGAAATCCCAGACAGTCCCCACATACAAGTGGAACCATTCCTTCAACAGACCATCATTGTGTATTTGAATATGAAGTTTTGATATTTTATTAGTGATCATATCTCAAGTAAAAACATCCCCTCGATTATATAAATAAACCCATACGACAAATTACTTCGCTGAATAGGTAGTTTGAATCTCTTTTTAGAATCGACTTATCAACATTTAATATGATGATGAATGTGATATCTTACCAATTGTTCTCAATTTGAAAGCATTGAATTTAACAATGACTTAACAATACAACGTCATCTCGAAATTGCAAACACCAGCCAGTTCCTTAATCCAATTATATGAAATCTTTCATTCAACAGACAAGCAGTGTCCGTTCTGGTTTGCAGATTCTATATTGAATTAATAATCCTACCTTACTTTCAAACCTGACTTACTTTCATTGAACAAGATGAGAAATATAATATCTTAGTATTTGTACCTTATATGTATGTAGGCATTGAATTATAACTACGAATTCAACATCTTCACTCACAGTACTTGTTTGGTGGCATAAACAATGGGGTGCATGAATTTCGAAAAAAAGTTTTTGCTGTTTGTCATAGTTGTTTTGGGAGCAGC
>JAXGGS010579912.1:9452-19526 GCA_035585475.1 Armandia brevis | reverse complement strand
GATTGTGTTGTAATGGATAAATAAATCACAGGCGGCCAAACATTTATGCTGCAATTCTGGGGGTCAGGTGTCACGTCACGAACAGGTCGGTGTTTAAGCGTGGCGCTAATCATACATGAAGTAGTTCATCTTCGCTTTCCTATCTCACGGTTTACTACCGGCGATTACAGGTATGGCCATGAGAAAGTCTCGCACGGTATACGCTATCAGTAAAGTACGTTTGTTTAGATTATTATAGTGTTTCGGTGAGATAGAGCACAGGGCTAGGCCGCAGGTATTGCTAGGAGAGGGGGTGTAGATTTGGGGGAAGGCTGGTGATAAGCGCAACCTTCAGTGATAAGCTGGGCAGCCGGAGACAGTGCCCAGCAGGCACCAGCCTGATGAGATGCCGTGATGCCCAGTCGGGTACAGGGGGCTATCGGTTCAGCAGAACTTCAGCTAACTAAGGGACGCGTTGTCCAATGGCTTCATGTGTTCTCATGTCGTCTATCCCTTAGCTTCGTTCATGCAATATTAGACACATTCGAGTGTGCATTACTCAATATTGGTTTATTGTTAAGCATTGCAGGTGCAAAGTACTTGGTGACTGTAATACTAAAGCAAATCGGGTATTTGTGTGATAAAATCTGGTGATTCAGAACGCCAGAGCACTGACAGCAATAAGTTCATATCAATCAGTCGAGTTGCCGTCGCTGACGTTTTTACGCAGAAATCCGTTTTATCGAGGATGCTTGGGATAATTACTCAGAATAAGTTTGCCGAGGGTGACTCAGTTGTCCTGTCTGTGTGTTTAGGGAGCAGACGAGGGAGCTGCGGGTGCTTTATTCGACATGGACAATAACCATCCCCCTTTCTGGTGGCGGGTTTTTATCGTTGCATTAAAAAACATGAGCTGAAGAAAAGTGGCATTCGATTTGTTTGAGCAACACCCATTGCTGTCGCTAATAGGTTGCGGTGGATCTGTCGGAGCTGTACTCCTCTGACTGCTGCCTCGACCAGTCCACAGAGCAGGCCTTGCCTGGCCGACAGGCTTCCCTCGGCCATGGCGTGGTACTCGCCTGGCTGTAGTAATATTGATCGTGGCCGATAAGCCCATGCCCGTGTACAAGCGTTGAGTGCATGCTGTACCCCCCACCTCATCCCTCATGTCATACCGGCTCATTGTTACCGCACTCCCCATGCACTAACACGCACACACGCGCGACTCGTGTGCATCCTCCGCTGCTGCTGCTCGGCTGCTGCTGCTGGTGGTGGTGCTGACGCCGACAGCGCGCTAACTACGTGAAGCCACCAGGTATCCATCCTCGGGGCCGTGCAGCTCTCCGGCCACGCTCGGGTAGTGGTGAAATATTAAACCAAGGGTGGGGACGAGCAATCAATAATTCATGACATAAATACTGGGCAGCTAGTACCTTCAACCGGCGCCTTCCACGTAACCTAAACCGGGAAGCGGAGCAATCCCGGACGCTCGCCCGTCTCTCTCCCTCGCCTCGTGATTCTTTACCAAATATGGGTCGATGTAATGTATGCAGACATATCGCTTTATACCGGGTAAGGAACCCGCGTGGCGTACATGCCGCTTCATACACACGCCAGCCTATAGTAACATCGGCCTGCTCTCAGGGATGAAAGACGGGCAAGCAAGGTGATACGTGAAGCGGACGCAAAAAACGCCACGCAAAAAACGCGCCCATGATGACGTTCGATTGCCACACACTGAGTAACCGAATATCTTGCTCAACACGCTCACTCGCGCACAGATGGGTGACATTTTGGCCAATTGAAGAGAAAGAACAAATTACAAGACGCTAATCGTTGTTCCATTATGCTCGATTCGGTTCGCGGAAATAAACTCACGCAGCTCGTTCGCTAATTGAGTAGAGAGAGTTTAGACCCCCCATGTGATTCGGTCGCTTTATATATATATGTATATATATTCCCATGCTGACATATATATGAAATAACATCTTCGGTATTGAACTCCGTGGTATGTGCTTTACGTAAGGCGCCAAGGGGGAGCCAGCCTGTGTATTGAGGTCAAAAGTTTAGACGCGCGATTATCCCGTTTACCTTGAAACTGCTCCGGAAAGCGAGCGTTTGTTTGCGCAAATTAATTTCCTTTGAGAAATACACACATCATGTGGGAGCCGTGTACGTACAAAAGACCCACGCGGTCTCGGCGGTGCTCGCTGTTCGTTTCGAATTAAAATTGATAATATGCCCCTAATCGAATCGGATTTCGAGCTCGGTTGGGCAGTGCTACCGTTCGAGTCGATATCACTGTTTGTCGCACACGTATTTACTTTATATCACACGGTCCAAAATTGCCTACTCGGAGCTCGCATCGTCGTTCGAGTGTTTCTGTCAATATGTTGGTGCCAACAAGGCCTCCATCACTGCGTAATTAGCTCATCAATTTCACATTGTCATTCTGTCCAAGAGCACGCTTTCGACCGGTGTCACTGTGAACGGTAATGATGGTGGCAGGATTCCAGTCGCTCGAGAGCACCGTGGATATGTGTGTCGTTTCTATGGCTGCAGCAACTGGTGTCGCGTGCACGGAGAGACAGGCATATAGCTGACGCCGTAAACATCGGGAAACACTGATGATGTTAGCTCTAAATAAACGTTTATTCCCTCCCTGCTATTCTCTCCTGTCGTGTGGCGTAGTTTTATCTTGTATGCCTGTAAGCAGCTCAGTTGCTGATACAGGTTTATAGCCATACCTTGGTACATCCTTTGAATTATTCATTCGAATCATATAGACATACTCGTATGCCTGCGACGTTATATAGCTGGGTTGTCTAGGAATTAACTGATTTCCTCAGCTTTCGCCGAGGAGAATTCTAGATTTGCAAACCACGCATCCAGCATAGGATTTGTTCATGGCAAATATGCAGTTTTTGTGTATCAAAGAATCTAGTATGTCACCGAATTTGAATTCTTTTAATGTATAGCATCCTTTCTCTCCCTGCAGTTAATATGATGGTTTTAACGAGTCCAGGCATCAGGCAACAATACGATATGTTAGTATTGCCCATCGAACGAAATTGGCTGCAATCTTTGCACGGCGTTCGTACAGAAATAAATTTGCGTGTGAGAGAGTGCTCATTGTCCTAGTTTCATAATCATCCTCCCGTTAGACGATGGTGATGCTTTATTAATATGTGATGCCTTGTAATTCGTGTCTTCCGCGGCTTACTTCTACTCTCCATGAGCATTGGAAATGATGCTAATTGTTTCATACGCCCGTTGCATACTGTACAATAATTAGAATATATATATGGGGGAAAGACTGAAATCCATAAGATGCTGATAACCCGATGGTATCATCAGCTTGGATGATCGACGATTAGAAGGAAGTATATTGACATTGTCATTTTACAGTGCTTCCGTCGGATAAGCCTCGTATTTACCCCCCACCGGTACTTCAGTTTCTGCTGCACAGTCTCAGCAGCCATGTCATTCTGGCTGGTGAAATATGTGTACATGTAGTTAGGAGGAGAATCGAGGCTTGCCTCACGTACGCCCGGCGGGAGGGACCGGCTATACCACGGCCCACCTCTTCACAATACCTGGCGGCGGAGCGCTGTATACATGCCGGACCTCTGTCTTATCACCCCCGCACTGTAAATAGTACAGGAGTGTTTGACCATAAATCACCTGCGCCCACTGCTGCTGCTGCTGCTGTACCGCGAGGCCTTCTCATCTCCAGCCTCCCCGGCGGGGTGGGCAGGTGGGCAGGAGAAGCGGGGAGAGATGGCGCCAGCCTTAAAGCCACTCATCGGTCAGCTGCCGTGTAAACCCAACCCGCGAGCTACCTCTCTCACGATAACACAGCATGATGAATTATGTATGCGTGGCCCAGGTAGTCGGTCGACATGTATTTAGGGACATAAAAACCGGGACATCTTGGCGGCACACGAGGAAGTGCAGAATGACGGATGTGATTTCGTGAGAAATATATGAGCGAAGTCGTCCCAGTTTTAATATTTACGAGCGTCGAGTTGGATCTGCTCTGAATACAATCTACCCTTTGAACTGCACTGCTCATCTGTTCGGAGGGAGCATGACTGCCTATCTATTATTACATAATCATGTACTAGACCATGTCTGAGTCAGAGGATTCAATTCCTACTGTAAAATTCATAATATGTCGCAAGTTCAGCTTTGTGCTCAGGAGTGATTGAATGAATCATGACAACTCATTCATACATGTACCTTTTGTCATCCGAGATCTGAAATATAAGTTATCCGCAGAGCAATATACAATCGACGGCATTTCAAAAATTCTATCTTTTGTATCACCTCCCCACTTTACTATGTAAGAAATTTGATATACACATGACTTTTAAAAACGTGGTTTCTCCCTGGTCTAACAAACTACACGTCTCTGCCTGCTGCCCTCTGTGTTTGATGCCATTAGTGGTTGATTGGTGGCGAGGTGGCGACTAAAATAGACCGATGCTCGAAGTGTGTGAACCGTGCTAGCTCGCATGCTCCACCAATGATAAGCGTGTGGGAGAAGTGACAAGGGGGATGTGTGCGGGGAGTGTTTGTGTGTATGGAGGGAGACAGCAGCACCCTTGGGACAGTCACCAAATATCAAGACATCTCCCTGTGGGGAGGGGGAAATCAAGGCGGGATCCCTTTTCCTTAAACTATTGGTACTCTTACCACTTTCGGATGAAGGCCTGTCATTTAAGTTGCCACGACAACGCCTCTGATGTTTTCAATCAAAAGTACCTATGATTTAAATGGATCATTATTAAGTATGTTAGATTATGCAAATGCTAACGTACCACGTACATGTGCAATATTGATAACAAGGAGGATGGATGTTAGTACCGTAGTCCCTGTTACTGTATGCATTAATGTCATCTTCATGTGCCAAGTTAATCAATCTATGGCCATCGTTTTCATGCACCGCATTGTCGATTCACACCTTTTTCAACTATCGGGTACTAATTAAAGCTATCACTGTTTCTAAATTAGCTAAGATGACTACTTTGTTTGAGTAGTTGAGATACGATAACGGAATAGCTAACATAAATCACATCCTACAATTTATTATATGAGATAACTGGTGTCTGCTCTTGTAAATCCAAATGTAATAGCCATATTAACCTTTATAGAATTGTGCCCAGCGACTCTTTCAACAAAAGGCGGCAGGATTTACGGAGTAATTAATCGAATTAGGCTCTGGTCGCAGATGCTACCTGCACTTATGAAGTTGTTAGAGCTCCTAGGTTCCGCAAATCGATACGATATCGACATGAGATGGCATATACGTTTATTCATATCTGGTTGTTATGATGCATATACGATGGGTAGAAATGGTGCGGAGCGTGCATGTTAAGCCACACTAAGGTCCGAGAACCAATATAAGCAGCGCACCGCGAAGTCGTGAAGTTATTGATCTGTGATGTTATGGATTCCTGTTAATGCACCTCGGACGGACGATTGTCTCACTACCTCGGCGTTTCGCCCATTTATACGAGTAGCAAATAACATTAGAAATGTATCAATAACGATTGGGCATTAGCGCTATCATGAAGGCTCTTTATTGTCTCTTGTGGTTGTTCATTCAGCTGCGCTTGTCTGACGCCGTTGTCATGACGACTAACGTAATGCGCATGTATGAATAATTGCATGAAAAGAATAGATTATTACCTGTAAATAGTCAGGTACATTTGTTGGAATCACGTATTGTTTGCATGCTCAAGTTGGCTAATGGTTAGGATGCTCAATACGAGTTCTGTAATATCAAACCTTTATGACGCATTATCAGCGTATCATCCGGGTGCATTTGTACCTTAAGTATCGAATCAGACGTATCCGTCAGACACTAAAACAAGTTCAAAACATTACTACGTATGTAATTCACATGAAATCTGTGCTTGTCATATTGTGATAAAGTGGTGCGCGATCCATGCCCATGCATTATTGCTCGTATCTCCTATAGATAGAGTTGTTCATTGTATTTGATACCATGGGTCTTATCCTATCATATGTACGCAGCATCAGCTGGAAATTAGAATCGATAAACCTAAACAAGTGTTAGCAAAATGCAGTACAGTATGACTTTCGTATAACGCTGTTGCATATAACGTGGTTTTCTGTGCGAAACCGGTGTTCTTGCATCTTAATTCACCTTTACAAGTGTTATTTATAAAGGGGTCCAATGTTTTCCTCATTGTACGTAGCTATGAAGCGGTGTTATGGATTGTCCCTCTCTACCTTCGTTATACAGAAGTTTGCTGTACTATGATGAGTATGATCAACATTTTACTCCTTGCTTCCTATCGCGTTTCTCCGCACTTGTAACTAATTTCTGATGGCAACTGATATTACGAAAGCAATCATTGTGTTAATAACACGTTTCAAGTCATTCAGCTCAAGTCTCTTAAAATCAGCTGTAACACGGACTGGTGCCTAATCGACAGGGAAAATAATGTATTTGTTATCAGTTTGGCCAGAATACAAATCGATATATAAGCAAAACTGTATGTTATATCTCAAATCAGAATGAACAGTGATAGTCGTCGTTGTGCTGTGAGGCTTTTGTTAAATCTCTGTCTTGATAATCCAGATACACTTTCCTCGACTGACTTATAGCTGCATTGATAACTAATGCTGTTTATCAATTCATATCAATGTGCATTGGAGTCAGTATTATAATTACCTTTCTAACTTAAGTTAAAGTTATCGTGGGCCTAATTTTAGTCTAGTGCTTTCATCTATTCTCGAGTTGCAGATAGAATGATATTGTAATGAGGGATATTTTGGGATATGTTTTTCGTTTTTGGTCTGAGTTGGATTAGCTTATTCTTTTAATTCTTTAAAGTATCATTTAGAAACTATTCCTTAACGAAAGAGAACAGAAAAAGTATCCAATTAGTAGCATATAATTCCTCGCCAATCAGCCAGGCAGCTGATGCAGGTCATGCACAACTGCCAGATCTCAGTAATTGAGACAAATGTCTCCCTTGGTCGTTTTAAAGGGCCGCAGATTTCAGTTTTCAGTTCCATAGCTAGATGTATGATTAGATGCGGCACGTTGCAGACCATACTTGCAATTTGATTCCTTACAATATATAAACTGATTCGAACTCGCGCTCGCATTAGATAGGATCGAGGCATACGAAAAGTATTGTCTTATATCCGTTAATGAAGCCATATCTATTCATTGATGATAGATTATGTAACGGCAATGTTAAAGACCATCGGGCACCAACATGTAGATGTATGTCACCGACACTCTCATCGAGAAAAGTACATGTTTCCTCTCTCCCTAGCGCTCTGCGGTTTCTACGAGCCACTTCAGTTTCTGTACCTGCTCACTCAGCCTCCCTTAAATCACATTACAGAAGAACATTATCTAGAAGACAGATACTCGTAGCCTGCCCACCCTCATCCCGATCATCCCTCACCACGGATGAAACTGGATCAGCTCCGGGTGATATGTGGGGGGTTAGCAGGGAATAGCCCTCGTCTCCTCGGTCGGCCTCCTCCGTTTTTTTCCAGATAAAACGTTACTAGGTTGACGGATTTCGCTCTGATTTGATTAATCTGCTCATTAATCGTGCTCGGATCTGCAAATGAGCAACGCGTTTGAAATGTCACCTCCGCTGAGTGTCCTGGTTTATGTGACAAAAAAATAGCTACGCATGTCAAAAATAGGACTATCCCGACGTCTACGGCTCAGTAATTTATATAACATCACCGGATTTTTTTATCAAATCTGCAAATCACCAAATAGTGTATGATTTGGTTTGTTAACACTGCGCGAGATGTCACACATGTTGTTGATATTGATTTTTTGTCATAAATAAAAGTGTGATGATAAGGCGATTAGCACTCAATCTGTTTCCAACATGCTCGCAAATTAGCCAAGGTTATTGATGAATTGCATTTTCAATACATGTTTGTTTTTTATCTTACAGATCACCAGAAATTGGAACGGGAGGCCAGAATTTGTCGGTTACTAAAACATCCAAATATAGGTGAGTACTCAATTTTAATCGGTCATTTGCATTGCTCAAATGATTATTTCACGAGTTCCATTAAAGGCTTCTATGGTGCCATTTACTTCTAGATATATGTTTCCTTGGATAAGAATGCCCTGTCTTAGTATAACTTCTCCAGCAACAGTGTGTCTTAGATACTGCACAATAATTTATGAGCAACTTTGTCACAAAGCTAAAAGGTGGCCTTGAGCGATGCTGAGATTCCCTCCTATCGGACCTTGTCAGGGCTCACCATCTTTACCCAGCGTGACACCACCGTAGGTGTCTGCCCATCTCCCTCTACACCTGCTGTCATATGGATTTCCTTTCGACAATTTTCTCATGACCTTGCCTGCTAATTTATTGACAAATTGTGCAAATTTCCCGACACGACAGAAAAGGATGTCGGCTCTGTCGGGGAGTAGATGTTCTACAAGTCAAATTAGGTTTTGCCGCCGCGAATTCGGTGCCATTGTTGGCGCATTGATCTGTTGTGTGGCGAGGTTTGTCGTCGGTTTCAAGTGCTCGACTTTACCTGCTCAAATGCAATTAATCAACGAAGCAATGAATTCAGGGCGCTGTATTAGGTTGGCTATCTGATTTCGGCATTGCTTAGTAAATCAACAGGATGGTATGCAGGAATTAATCCTTTGGTTGGTGGAATTGACGTGTGGCGTTGATGCCTCCGAATGGTGATGCTCCGTAAGCGTTTGTAGCTCACTGTTAACTTAACAGAGAATATTGCAAATGAAACAGAGTGCACTCATTACTTATTTATACTTCCCGGCTGCGTTGTACGGATGTATAAGTCGTTGATATGTAACTGAAACTATTCATTGCCGTTATTCTAATCACTTGGCCCATCCTTGGTTTATTGCTTATTTTCCTAGTGCTTTTACTCTCTTAAAATTGAACATCGCCATACAAGATCTTTTATATTTGAGTTGCACTGAATATACGAATGAAAAACAACATTTAACGAATTTGATATTGTAGAATATTCCTTTTTAGAATTTGATTCTAGAGATTTGCGTCACAACGCTATATATAGAAGGTTATCCTTTCGAGAAAGAGAGAGGTTCAGGCCAGGATAAGATTTGAGTTACATTAAAACATACTGACACAGTATACAAACGGGGACACATGATTATGAAAATAGCTTGTTTATGGCATCGTAAATAATTATTTTTCATTGTCATTTAAATTGAAGGTCAGTCGATAAATCAGCTGGCTGTACATAATCTGGTTATCTAGGAATCAGACTTCGCATTGACTTGTCAACAGATAGTCTCAGAAGACCATCATCCCACGAGGCTTTCCATTCGAGAATTTTAGGACAAATTTACCTCACTAGCAGTGTGGTTTATAACATCAATAGTTACGGGCCAGGTATCGACGCCGGGGAGTGCTATCGCCGATCTACTGTGGGTGAATCGCTCGGGGAGGCCTCAGAACACCGAACACCTTTTATCAAGGCGTCGGAGGGCGTGTTCTAGCCACATCAGACGCCACCATAGCGGTCAAGGTCGCGGGTAAATCGCCAAGGTTGTGAAGGGGGCTCAATCTTAGATATTCGATGGAGACGAGAATTGGTGGTTTTGAGTGATGCCGTGGGCGATTTGGGATTAGCTCTGCTCCAGTTCTGGGAACGGGTAAGGTATCATATAGAGCAAATAAATGTGTACTATAGATACACACCCTTGCGTTCCGTTATGTCACCCGGAGGATAAGATCATTAGAGCTAATGGTATTGTATGAGCGGGGTATAATGCCATTTGTTTGCCCCAGAGATTTTGCTTAAAAGGGAAGAAAAAACTTGTCATTCCTGCTATCTAAACCTACGTGTGGTCTACGCCATATTGAATTTGTCCATACAAAACCCCTCCATCTCCCCTCCAAAACTCGTCACAATCATCAGTAAATCCAACGCAGCTTGTGTATGCGGCTACATTGTGTGTACATCCCTCTTTTTATTTAGCGGCTGCTTTCAGGTTGCCATGACAACAGATATGCATATTCCATGCTTCCACATGCTTGACCTTAATTGGAAGTAAATAGGAGAACT
>JAXGGS010579801.1:0-10405 GCA_035585475.1 Armandia brevis | reverse complement strand
ATCATATCGAATGCATTTCGTTATTTACGTTTTTTGACTGAAATACTATTATGTTTATAATTGCTTCTAAATAAGGGTTCAAAGTAGGGTTAATTGAATTGGAGAGTTTGATTTCAACATTATTTGAAGATTCAGCGAATTGACGAAGAAAGTTTTATAAGCCGCTAAATGCATTTATAACCTAGAATATTTAGGGCGAATTTGAAATGCACAAAGTGTTGAAATGCGTCTTTCACTCAATCTACTGGTTTAATAAGTTGTCATCACTATAATGACTTTTGCACGCTACTTGGAAATCCCATTGTCAGTTTCAAAATTAGTCAAACCCACGCATTATTGAAGGAAGCTTATAAGGAACTGTTGTAAGTATTGCACATTTCGCTCAACATCACAACAAAATGCTTTGGTGACCTTGACCCGTGCCCCCTGGGGACGTTATTTATAACTAACAGGCGAGGGAAGACCTTAGATTTCCGGTTCCTGCTGACTGGTGAGTAAGATACTCTCTTCTCCCGTTGGTAAACACAGTTATAAATTATAACATCAAAGTTACGCAAGGGGACCATCGAGCAGTTAACCCTAACCGGAAACGCTGTGTAGTCTCGTCTGGCATGTCAACCCGGCATTACTTCTGTTTTTATCTGCTTTTCCTTGTGTGTCTGAAAGGAGAACGGATAAAACTGTTTGAAGAATTACTGTGCCGCCTTTATGTAAAATGAAGGATATATAACTTAGAATAACCTCAAATACCCTAAGCGTCTGCAAGAATTTTGCAATTAATGATGTTCACTTTTCACGTATAGGTCAGCTTGACATAAATTTTCGCGATGCTGTTCCAAAAAGAGGAGAAGAGTCAGGTAAAGCAGTCTGTACCAGTCAGTGTTCAAGAAACATAGACCCTAGGCCAGTTAGAATCACATCAGTATAGGTATGTGAGCTAATTGTTTCTGTGGCGGTGCTCTATAAAAGATGGGCTGATCACTGGTGAGTTTCCGCTCACACCTCATCACCTCAGTCATCAGAGGACATGAGCAGGATTGGGCAAGTGGAGTATATGTCTGAGCAGGGAAAGCTACCAGTCACCAAATCTACCTGGTATATAGAGGAGGTGGTACCATCCTAGAATCTGATACTGAATATACATGGTATATACAGAAGCTGGTACCATCTTAGAATCTGATACTAAATCTACCTTGTATGTATTGTATTCGGAGCTATGTCCACATATAATTAACAAAATCTCCACATTCTGTACATTTGCAGGAGGTGGTACCATCTTGGAATCTGATATAGTTTACTTGCAAATTGCTGAAGTGTTTTTGAGACTAAAGAAACCACGTGCAATCTTATGCACATACAGTTGTCGATATATCCAAGCCCAGTATCCGACAGTATCCTTGACAAGAATAAAACAACTATTGGCCCGTGTGGGGATCGAACCCAAGACCTTCGCGTTATTAGCACGACGCTCTAACCAACTGAGCTAACGGGCCTCAGCTGATATCCAGATTGACCGAATTTCTTCGAAATCCCTCAAATGCATAAGTACTTGCTATGTAGCACATGTTACAAATAACTTAACAGTTATCATAAAATTACCAGCGACATTAAAAGGAGGGCTCGTCCGGGATTTGAACCCGGGACCTCTCGCACCCAAAGCGAGAATCATACCCCTAGACCAACGAGCCGCAGATATTTGTCGTAATGTGTGAAATCATAAAATTCCTAAACAATTCTAACTTTAATGATCAATAAATCCCAGAGATCATCGACCAGTGAAAGACTTTACAGGCACCTGCATCTAATCGATATTTGTCTTTGTAGTTAGATTACATCACTAGACATGTGAAAGTATCTCTTCATGCACTCATCATTATCATTAGTAAATTCTGAATTATTAATTCAGATTCACCATGCTGTGTGCATGGTATACAGGTTGCCATTTATAGGTCAATAGTTTGTATTCAGCGTAAACAATTGCACGGTACATGGCTAAAGGTGTAGTGACCCAATTTGCATTTCTATTGTGCTGTTAATTAACCCAATGCATGCATTGGTGAATCCCAATTTATCTTTACATATGTATAAAAACCTGCAGGCCTATTAGAGAAAAATCACTTCAGTATGCCATATATGTAAACAAAATAGGTCTATTTCATATTCATCACAATATCTATATCAATATGGATAAGTGCGTGCATCCAAGTTCATGTTTCCCACAACCGCTAGCGAAATGTGATATTCTAATATTTAATTATTTCGGTAGCTCGAGAGACGCAGGTTTGATAAGAATCAGGTCAGACAGATTCCTCCCCCCTTTCAGTGTCCTAGCTCCAGTCCCTGTCTGTTTAATTGTCTGCAGCGATAAACACTCAGGGATTATCCACCGACCTACTCACTAATCCGGCTAATCCTCCCGCCAGACATTCCGGGGATGTAGATTAGATAATCTGCTCCTGTTATCAGATTAGTCGTCTCTGAATCAGTGTAGCTTGGAGGTTTAGCCGGTTGTTACGTCATGTCTCTAGTCCCGAATAGGACGGAGTTTAAACGATGTTATGAAGATGCTAATAAGAATAACCGATATCAGGTATAATTGTACACTGAATACAAATCTGATTCAAAGGATACATGCAGAATATTTTTTCACACTATGTAGTTCAATATATTTCAAAAACTTTACTGCATTATCAACATCCATAGAGAGCTCCTCTTCTTCCACTCGCCCTACACTAGACAGACGCCTTGCAGCATCTGACAAAATATCAAGGTCACCATAACCTTGACAACATCAGCAGTCAGATTAATAGCAAGAGAATCATCGGTAAGAACATGCACGTGGTGAATCTTAGACTTTGCTGGGGAGTGTTGATAACTTTCCCGGCTGTTGACAGACAACATAAAACAAATACGCCGGTGAAAATCGGGTGCTGATAGTCCTACTAAAGCGGGATTCCGGCTACAAGGGAAAGCCCAATAATTTGATGATAACCACCACTGAATAAGGAAACAAGAATATTATCTGTGATATACTGTGATTGATGGTAATATGTTTGAAGGTGGGAGTTATTGATAAGTAGGTCTTAGATTCGGTGGTGAGATTGAGAACTAACATGAATTTAAGTTCACCAAAAATAAAATAAAAATCAAGGGGATAGAATCAATTTAAATAATCACTACTCACGGCTGGTATGAGAGCATCTATCAGTCCAGCGCTTCTCCTGCCTGTTACAATCCGGGTCTGATTACAATTCTCTGGGTGTTATCTGTTCGCACTCTCTCATCTCTGCATGCCTCCTCGAAACAACATTAAACTCTTCACATAGACACTCACAGACAATCAAGTACTGATACTCACGGCGAGACTCCGACGGGACTGATATGGGGAAGTTCCACCAACAGACAGAAGATGGTAGCATATCTTCTGCTTAAAAAAGTCATCGCTCGTTCGGCACAATTGTTCGCAATTATGTAAGTGGAGAGGGTTTCAATAATATTATCTGTAAGGATGATACGTACTTATATATTAAAGTTGGTTGATGGATTTGTTCTGATAGTTATAGTGTCATGATGCCATGGAGTATCTCACAATTGGAGAATACATCATTATAGTAATAAGGGTCGAAATCTTAAGGTTTTTGCTTAGATGTCACACCCGCTCCTCTCTCGAGAAAAGATGGAATATCTCAAAACTGTTTACATTTCGATTATCTTCCTACAAATAAAGCATGGCTACAAAACTAAGTGGTGCCATTAAAACTATATCTAGGTCATAGCGTTAGATGAATGTAAACATCAGAATTATTGATACCGATCGTTAAGGAATCGGCAAGCTAATCCCCAGCCCATCCCTAAATCTATTAGTGGAATGGCAGATTGACATCGATCGAAACCGTGGGTTATTGATAACACGAGGTTGAGCTATGATGCAGAAATATAATCCAATACTACTGATGACGAGATAAATGTTCTATTTGCCTGTTTTTAAGCATGCACATTTGCTCCCTGGATAGACATATTCCGGTATATATATATATATATATTTCAGCAGAATGAGTGTTGTGACTGCACCATCCCTCGCCATCAGTGTGTAAAACTAGTACGTCAGTGCCTTAAAACTGTCATCATCGTCATTCAGAGATACCTGCAATGTACATTCCTAACTCAGAGCACATGGGATCGGGGCTATCACTGTACACGCATATCATAGGTGTTTAACGATTTACCAGGGCAATGACTGCGAAAACAGCTACACGAAAGCTTGGTGTTGGTATGTAAATACGTCGGCTTTAAATAAGTATTCAGTTGCTGACATATGCGAGAAGGCAAGAAATAGGCTGCTTGCAGTCAGTTACGATATGAAATATGCATTCTTAGCACTGGCAAGAATATACATAACATGGAGCAATTTGCATTTGCAATGCTATCCTTGTCAGGGAGATAAGTAGGAACTCCATCAATTTGCTTGCTGCTTCTAGAGGGATTTCTACGCTAATGACAGTTTTTAATTTGAAATTGTCAAGATAATTATCATTTGGGAAAGAAAGCCGATACAATGTGGAAACAGTGTCTGCTCTTTACTTTTTAGACGTCTATATCGACAAAGCTAGACGGTTGGGAAAATAAACTGATGGTTTGGAAATGCAAACAAATTAGAAGAACGTGTTCCTTGAATTGGAACTTCATTGCACCAAGTTTACTTTTCGTGTTTTACCATTCTCACCTGCAGCTAAATTAACTCTGCGAGAGACTGGTGAGAATTTCTCGTCTCCCCGCAGGGAAATTCTCCATACAAGATCAGTGACTGTTTCTCTTATACCGACACGCAGGGTTTCATATTACCAGTCAGATTAACACGCGAGCTTTCCTCCACAGATGGCTTCGGTTAGTGTTTTAACACCTCGGGACCCACAATAATGTTTGACTCATTGACAAACATTCGGTCGGCAAATCAATAATGAACAACCCGAGCAGGTTTTTGTGTTTTATACTTAACTTCATATGTACTTATTTGTGCTAGGGTGGCACAAACATTAAAACGAACTTATATGAAAAGGTAATTCCAATATGCAATTTCCGCAAGTGTTTTTAATTCAGCATGCTAATCAACAATTTAATTCCGATATAGAATATCAGCATTCTAGGCCAGTGTCGACTAACTGCGATTTTACAGGATCTGCCTTAATTAAATCATCCCACATTTTGTGAGTACAGACCAGAAATTGGGGAACGTGGTACAGTTGGGAAGGGTATAACCGCGGTAAGCGTCTACATACACGATATGATATGTACATGACCAACATATAGCCCCATGGCTTAAATATGTGCCGTTGTATTCGGAAGTTAGTCAGGCCCCGGTTCTCTCACCTCTGAACCAAGACGACCTGTATCTGGCTTGACACGGTATGCCGGTTGGCGGAAACATATCTTGTCCAACTGGAGGGATATTTGATTAGGTCAGCATTCGAGTAGCCAAAACAAAGCTGACAGTTTGCCATGCCGGACATTTCACTGACGGCGATACTATTACACTCGAAGCGTGGCGGGAATGTTTCAGGAATGTGTCACCGATGCAGCAAAATTCGGAATCCTCAGTTTTATTTTTCCACCATTAAAACGGCCAAGTTTCCGATATCATACATTGTCTTTCAAAAAAACACTCCGCCCGATTCACGGCTTTATCTATAACCAACTGATTTTCAATTAAATTCATATAGTAAACGACAACTTATAATCGATTTCTAAGAAGCTAAAAGTGTTAACTAACTGGCCTGGTATCTTTATAGTTAGACTACAGTTATTCTCTTGATACGTAATTCATTACATCAGCAGGCAGGCAGATGCGGGTATCATAATCCACTGTCGGTTCCATGACACTGAGGACACGCGTAAACTCGAGGGGACGCTCCAAGGGAAAGCATGGGAATATAGTCAAGTAACACACATACATAACTCACAAGTAACACACATATAGAACTATTTGGTTGTAGAGTTGCTTAGTGTTAATTAACACCCTCAGACAATCTGTCAGCGGCAATTATCGGGTCAATTTCACCAATTTGTCAATCAGTTACGAATAAATGCAACATCATCTGAACTCGATGATTCACTCTCCCCTTTCCGCTCGCGTAATCATAACGCACACCTCCTGAGCCAAGGTAAGCGAGAAAAGTTTCCCCCCAGCTCTCCCCCTGTATCTACGCAGACTCGACACGATGGAGTTGATCGGTGAGCATGCGGGCCTCAGACAGGCGTCTGTCTGATTACTCTATCTGCCCTGGTGATAACGCCCTGTGAGTTAACCATGATGTAGGAGGGCTGGAGAGGGTAAAATAAAACTGCTTGCCAGGCTGATCGCCGTATTACGTAAACTTTAAAAGATTTATTGTTAATCCAAAGCTTAAGTTATGATGGAAAGCAGGCCGACATGATTACATAGTAAACAATATATGTTTATGCACCCCCCCCCCTCCCTTTACCGAACAATAGTGACAGGTGGTTCTTTGGTACATAGACATGGTTTCCCACTTGGAGTTACTAGGGGAAATCAAGGATTTACTCATGGGGTATGATCTTCATTTTTACCTGCACGCCGAGACCGCACACTTTGAACATGATACCTTAAGATTAGTGCAAGGTGGGAGACACAGAACGACTTCAGCACGGAATGCATGTTTTGGAGGTTAGGAAACGCTTATGTTCTCCTGAATATTAGTTTTATGAACTACTTGATCTTAAGGTAAGAGGTATTTGAACGAGAATAAGAGATGATGAATCGAAAAAAAAACGATGTCTGCTTAATCCCATTAGAATATATCGGGGATAAGGGTTCACTGTATGTCAAATATATCTGGTGATTGTGACATTGCAGAGAGAAGGTCACTTATCAGTGAATATTATAGTCTTGTATAACCCGGCTTAACCTCCAGTGGGTAGACACAGGCCTCGGAGTGGTAACTGGGAATGACAGAGTGCAAATCAGGATTATTGGCGCCATGTTTTTGATATAGGAAATATTTGGTATCATTTGATCATTCAAGTGACAGGATGGTTTTATATTTCTGACGCTGATCATGGTTTGAAAGAGATTGTGTGATAGTGAAAGTGACACACTTTGTGTATATGAATTGTTCTATTGTATCACTCGCTTTCTGTTCATCATTTACGTTTTATAATTTGTCAAATTGTTGTTTTCGTTTGTGTACATCTGAAAAGACGGATTTTTGACATTATTATTGTTCAAAACGTAATTCCGCTGACACAGAATGGACCCTGTTGCCAACTTTGTCTCTCAAACATCTTATAACCCATTTATCATCTTGGGTGATATGAGTCTTACTTGCACGTCCAATTTGTCACTCTCTAAGATGGATGGCGTTCGCACCCGAGTCGTCCCTGATTACTCAACCAATAAGAATTCATATCTAACTCAGTGGTTGTATGTGAAGCAACAGTTCAGAATTATAATCATTGAAGATAACATTGTTCCACTCTGAATAATCGATAAGACAACTCGATTTCACCAATGCGCTAAATGGCGCGGGCTCTGACCATGAACTTTTCGGGCCATCTGTATCATACGTGCCAAGGCTGGTAGGCAGAAAAGTCACGATTGCAGGACATGTCCCGGAAGCCGGAAACCCCGTAGTAACCCGGATGACCGGATGTCAGGAAGGCGTTATTACATCAGACAGGTGCCCGGATGGGCTTTAATGGCCGCCGACCCGTGATCACAGCCCAGATTGGCCAGAAAGATAGATCTGAGTTTATCTGGTTCCGGTTGGTTCGTCTTAAAAGACAGAAAGCATTTAAAGAATCCATTGCCTCATTTTGCCATCTGTGTTAGGATGGTTGCATATCCGTAGTCAACTTTCAAATATGTGGAAATCACGCGTTCGTTAATAAATGCCTTAACTCACATCTTAATGTATAGTTATTTGTAAGCGATAAGTTAAACTCATTTATCAACAGTTTTGCTTTAAAATGGAGTTTTCCTATCTGTCAACAAATTCTGGATGAATGATTCAGCCACTGATTATATTAGTGAGAAAGTGAGACACTCGGATGGAGGCTTAATAATGTGAGACGTTAAAAGCTCGACCTTTGGCAAAACTCAGTTATTACTGCTGAAGGGAAGCTAGGATATTGGAGAGAAATGAGTTAAGCAGACTTTATAATTTGATAAGGGGACGTAATCATGAACCAGCTACTATTTGAACCCTTTGCACTACACACCCCTGACTGCTCCTTCTATCTTCTCCATTTGTGTTCATCTCATAAGATTATTTTTTGGAAAATGTGAAAAACGGTTGAAAGTTTGATATCACGTTTTGGACTTAGCACAGTTACAACAAGTCAGCATATTAATATACTTGGCTAATCTCATTTCTAAGATTTGACCTCCAGTAGAACCCCGACCACATTCCTTAACCCTAATATCACCCCTGGGACACATTACCCACAACCCCCTTCACTTCCGCTATTAGTTGATGTGTGGAACGAGGATTTGTACATTGAGAGCACTCCGTTCGTGATAAACGGACGACAGCAGGGACAGTTGGTCCATTATCAAGTGACGATAATCAACCGCTAAACAAAATAAGAATTAGGTCATTGTAAGTAAATATAGGTCATCGTCCAAGCTGATTGTCTTCATCAATACCCCTCTGGACAGCGGTCAAGCCATTACATCTCTTTTTCCATTTGTCCATGCAGTTTGAGATCAACTTATCATATCGCGCCAAACAGTTTCTTTAATAAAGGGTACTATGTACTATACTTGTGTATGCCAGCCTCGGATCACAGCTTCAGAGTGTGCAGAGGTAACAAATCCTACATAGAATGGATTCCTCTGGGAGTCAAACTTCCATCAAATATGACAAGGTGGATTCGGATTCCGACAACTGGCATGCTTAACATGCTTGATCATAAATACCGTTGCATAGATACCCCTGTACAGTTAATTGACCTAGCCATCTACTGGTGGTCGTAAAACGTCATGTAACACATATTACTGACATTGAAAACGGTTTTACTCAGACTAACTCAAGTTTAAGTTAAAGGATGCATTAAACTATGACAAAATTAGCACGTCAAACCATTTCTGTAGTGTGAACAGCGGCTAATCAGACAGTCTATGGTGAAACCAGTTGCTCTGAGTAAAATCATTTCACTGCCTAACTATTGTAACTGTGCACATAGTATAAACTAAAGTGTAATAGAAAGTGTAAAAAAGAGCATGATTACTATATTATTTAAGAAATTCATAGTTCTTAAATCCTCCTATAACAAACAATGTTTCAGTACAGTTGATAACATTAACATTGGCATGACTCATGATCTTAAAACCAGAACCTCAAATGTGAATTTGTTTCTCTTGCAGAGCTTGGATGGAGTCTGCCTCATGTTTCCAGGCTTTAAGGAGAGAATGCGACGATGACAGAAGTGCCGTAGCAGAGATTTATATATTTGAAAAGCGTTATCAGCATTATTCCTTACCGTGCTTCAGCGAGGAATACAAATGTAAGCATTGCTATGTGAACAAATTTAATGTTTTGAATAAATAATGAATATCAGGCTTTACCAAGATACAGCTGAGGGTCGCTTGTTATCAAAATATGTTAGTCCAAAATATACAGTTGTCTATCAAGCCGACTTCCACCGAGGATATGAATAATGGTGTCTCGCCTGTCTGGATAAACCGTTACAGGACCAACACATTTAATGGTACATTTCTTTGATCCGCAGATCGCCAGAGGTTGTTGGATTGTTTCCAGCCTCACATTCACCCTACACACAAGTGCCTGGAAGCGTTTGACCGGACCTACAGAGACTTCATCCTTAACGATCGGTATATGCGAGCGTGCAGGTAGGCATCAATTAATTTTTTTATCAACATGCATGTACAAACCACCTTGTTACTTATATACTTAAACATACAATGTCTGGGTTTTTTCTCGAAAAACATTTTCATACCAATCTGTTTACCACTGTGCCCTGTAATCAGTTTCAGTACTATAATTTGAAATTGCATTTGCTGTTGAGATTAATTATTCTATTTGCTTTTCAATTTATTTATTTTTATTTTTCCAAATCCTACTTTTCGCCCCATTAAGAGGCTTTTTAAGTTCCCGATTCGACCATATTCACTCCGGTCTTTCTAGCATTGGTCAAATAATTGATAATATCATCTTTTCCCGTCACTATTACTCTTTACTGAATTTTCAAGTGTTCTTTCCTCCTGCTTACCCTGAGCTTGCTTCATAGAAATTTAATAATGTACATGTATACAGTCTGTTCTGCAGGGTGGTGGCCTCAGTAATGCGGTACTTGGACCATATAAAAAGTGACATCCGCCGAGAATGTAGTAACGAAGGTGCGGAGGAATACAGCCGGAACTACATTC
>JAXGGS010579690.1:0-10407 GCA_035585475.1 Armandia brevis | reverse complement strand
CGATGAATTTGTATTGTATAGATGGAAAGAGAGATGGCAGCATCAACTGATGATATTACCTCTATTAATTTCACTTTATTTATGATCTGAACTTTATATTACCTGGAGTTTGCATGCAGTAAATCAGATAATGTGACCATCAAGTATACCGACAACTAACACCATCTAATTGATGATGATACAGTCATGGTAATTGTATCTTTGTCTCGTTTGTCAATGGTCATAAAAGCGTTAAAATGCCAAAGGTTTCATCCAATACAATGGCACATGCCACGAATATAAGAGTTGTGTATAAAGTAAAAATGTACAGTGTGGATAACATTAGAGTACATGTAACGTAGTGTTTTTACTTGCTGGTCATTTTATTTAAGCTTCTAAGTGCACTGTTGACTTGTCAGAGCCAATAAATAGACTTGGTAGAGATTCAGTATTGGCTCTGTAAATAGTTACGTAGTAATGGCAACCTAACACCTTCTATTGAATAGTTCTTATCCCTCTCAATATTGGAATAATTGTTAACACTTTTTATGCAAATATGTCAATATATTTCATAGACATTTTTATTGAATGTATTGTTGACGACATGCCCATGTGTGTAAACTGTTTGGTAGGTTGTCATGACAAATATTAGCAGCCACATGAATTAATAATTACTGAGAATGTAAGTTGATACATATGTCAGTGTCACGAATACATAATAGCACTAGCAGATAAGTAAGAGATGTTTGAGATGTCTGTGGCGTATACATAGAATTATTACCACGGATACATTTCTTGTGATAAAACACTACTGACAGATAAACTGTAGCTTTCCCAAATATTACCAAGCCCTAAAAGCAAGAACAACATATTACAAATGGTTGTAGAATCTTTGCACTAGTTCATCGGTCATTTTACTTATGTAAACATTCTTAATGTATGATATGAATCTGTGTTTAATTCGAAAAATCTTGTAACGTCTTATGCCCTTATGCTCATGATAATTACACGAACTGAGGTAGATTTCAATGCCTTTATATCAACTGATTCAATGTTGCATCACCAGTTCCAGGTATGTGCCATAACATATTCGATGAATCGCAGGCCAATGCCACTAGAAAAAACAATTAAAATTAAATAGCAAACGTATGTCATGGGCTATATAATATACTATGGGCCGAATATCTCTTACAGCAATTCGAGAAAAGACATTGCCTCTTTGTAAGCTCTCTGGTCACAACATATGATATTAAATCGCACTTATATTGTATCACAGCAAGATTTTGTAATTACGAAGGTTGTCTCAGATGTATATTGTACAATGTAATGATCTAACTATTAGTCCGATAGACACTTTATGTAATGCGAATGGATTTACAGCAGTATATCTATATGCCATTATTAATGCACATTTCAGCATATTGCATTAGTGTGTGACAGAATTTACGACCATATATTAATATAAATAATTGTTAAAGTTGGGCTTTTGAATATTGCATGATGTGTTACTAAACTGATGTTCATCATTATCAACATGTATACACATATATATGCTTGAATGACTTTAAAAACCTTGTGTACAATTGTTTCCAGAAGATGTAAACTTTCCAGTTCTATGTCACTTGATTACCCGTATTCTATAATTAATGCATATCTCATTGTGGGCTTTATAACTTTTGTCATCTCTCAGTCTACTAAAAGTGTTTAAATCCGTACAGTTATACTGACATGGAGTGGATGTTGCTATTCAGTTATTGTCTGTGGTGTGCACTCATACACCTAGTCTAGCTAACAATTTATGAAAAACTTAATGTAAACAAATTTTGATGTACCATCAATATTGCCTTTGCCTAAGACAATAGCCTCAATGTCCTATAATGCGCTTTTGTACAGTGACATGCTTAATAGCGATGAGGAGTACAATGTGCTCTTTATGCTTGCTGAAAATTGATGTGTAGTTAATTTGTTAACTTAACATACAGTTCTCGATTCTTTAATGGCTAGCCATTTGTTACGGAACCTTGTTTGAAGCGCATATCCAGTATATTAGGTTTTGATTGTAGTTTGTCACTCAGGAACGGTGTCTCTTTATTGTGTAAATCCTTTTTGCTTTTAAGGATATAGATCTGATTAGTTCGAATCTAAACCTTCAGCTGTTTTATGGAAGACTTACTATAACTTACCCTGTAGAACTAGTACATCGAAACGTTTTGTTATTGTGTTCTATACATAGAATTAAATCAGAGTATCGATATGTCTTGTGTGTATATAACACTTTTATTTCGTTTCTTTTAGTCTACTTCCTGAAGTCCAAATTTGTTTAGTGTAAATTATATGTACCCGATAAATGTGGCAACAGTTTTATGTACCTATATAAGAATGTCAATAAAATTACTCTTTTTTAACATTACGAGTTCGAATCTTTATTGGGGGTTGTTATTCGAGAAAGGTTCAACAAAGAAACAATGCCAGTTATCGGAATAATTAACATTCAAGTGTTAATAAATAACAGTCGACCAATTAACCTTTCAGAATTACCGGTATAATTAACGTTGAGATTCAAGATTCCTGTTCAAGGACCAACATTTGAAAATAGCTGCCTTTGGTATTTCAATCGTGTGCCCTGTTCCGTTCTTTTTACGGTGAACGATATGAAAAATATTTGTTAAATTTCTAACTATCGCTTAAATTTGTTCCCGAAATGTGCTTACTCAGATGAACCCTGCACATTCCCCTGCTGGACTTGCCACGTCGTTGTTGTTTTGATAATTTGATTAAACTCAGCACTTTCATTTGAAAAATATTCAATTGCATTTTGAAGGTAATATAACAGTCGCCTGTTTTACTGACTCGCAGTCTCATCGCACGTGGTCATTGAACCTAACCGGAAGTTATAAGTGAGCACAATGAAAGTCTGTGAGTCGGATGAATGTACATGTCCATGTATACATATGATTATTTACTGGCTTAGGTATCTCACATGCCACGTTTAATAGAACTTTAATCAAAATCTGCTTCCCATTTGAAGCCGCAACGAAAGCATGCGTTTTTGTATTGATGGATTAAAATCAGATTTTCAAAAGATTGAATCAAATGTGGCGAGGTTGAGTTAAAGGGAATTTGATCTATTTAAATACACGCCTTTATATGTGTCTACATATTTTTAATGACATATTGGTCGACCACACATTTCAATTGCGCAATACCATTGGGTCAGAATATACACAGAATATAGCCTGCCCTTGAATCGTTCCTTGGGGCGAAAGACAAAGCTAAATAATCGCTCCGATATATGTAACTATAACAGGTTATATTACTATGGTTAGGTCATTTGTCTTTAGGTTTTTTCCTCGCCGAGAAGGAACAGGCAATACTAATCTACCGGTAATGATAATCAAAACAGCATTGCACATGTACTCTGACAAATTTAATTGATAATATTTGATTGATTTTGTGTCACCTTAACTTAATGACATTTGAGACAATAAATGTTCCGCAATCATGTCGCATTTGAATTCTACTTCGGATAGAAAGTTTTCCATTGGATATCTTAGTTCCTGTTTAAAATATCAATGTTTTAATTAAACAAAAATGCGAGTACTTGTAATGTCACGAAATTTAATTCTGGTGTCACGGTATAGCAAGTAATTGATTTTATCGTAGAAATATCAATGACATGACATAGATCGAATTCAGGAGTTAAATTGATCCAGCCGTTTGATCATTTACTCTACTTTAGCGCGTAGGTTTTCGTTTTTGTATTTTCAACATTTAGTAAGCCTATATAAAGCTGCACTGAAATCTGAGAGTTGGGTAAAAGATCGTAGATGCCTACACATCCTCATTGGGAGCGAGTGTGCGTATAGACATCACGAGATGTCAGTGTAATAGGATTGAGGTCTTATGCGAAACAATTAGTCTGTTTTTGAGGGGTGATCAAATTAATGGAACTTCACATATAAAGCGCACGACTTTTGCATCTGCTCTCACTCGTTCGTGTCTCCAGTGAAAACAAGCATCGATCGCGACTTTTAGTTGTTAACTCAATCTGAGTTTGCCAGCAGTGGTGAGTGATATTTATTTGAATTAATTTAGTATTTGCTTGTCTTAAGTTATCTTTTCATACCTTTACAAGTATGGTGTAATCTTAATTCAACGTAGCATATTCATTGGTCTGTTTTCAAACCCATCGTATGGTATAACAAGGTAGATGATACCATTTATCTATAGAAGATTTCAAATGGTTTATATTCCCTCAAAAACAACATGAACGCATGTTACTTTGGAGAACAGGGAACGATTTTATGCATAAAACAAAGAGATATTTGTTCCAAAATCATTATCACGAATCGTACATTTACAAATATATAAGGTTTACGCGTATAACTTAAAGTTCGTATTAATGAACATCTTAATTCGACCTACATGATGTCATTCGAACATTCTTTAATTTGGCGAATCATGTTTGCGATTAATTCCCCGCATGATTCAAGTGATTTTATCCGTCTCATTGAATAATCGTGTAGGCGTATTTAGATACTATCTAAGGAGACTTGCTTTGTCGCACTCACTTTCTCTTCGGCTGCCGACCGCTCATAGCAGCATCTTTAATTGTCAGCTCGATTCTACGATAACCTTAATTGACAGACACGTCTTTTTACAGGAAATGAAGAATATTGTTTTATCAAATCTCTTCTGCCTCTCCGTGTGTATGTATGTACCGTGTGCGTACGGCCACGCGGAACGTGACTGGCCAGCGTGGCAACCACCGATCTCTTTTGAAGAATACTTAAAGTATGAACAACTCATGCACTCTGTGAAAAGCATTTTGGAAAACGCGGAAAATCGTCAATATGAAGGCATTAAACATGCGCCGATATCGAGAATAGCGAGACGAGACAGGCTCTACGGTGCCGATTATCCAATCGGGCATTTGAATCAATACTTTAAGCGACACTTCGTTAAAAGGGACCCTAGCATACTTAGTGCCAGTCCTAAAGAGGACAGGATTTGTAAGTCAGTCTGTGAACCTTGTCGAAAACTGTTGGGACTTAGATATGAACAATTGTGCTGGAACGGCTGCTCGGCGGGAGGATCTGAATACATAGCTTGCGTCACAGTTTTGTCATTAATGAGCAAAACACCATGAATGATGATTGCAACAAATAAGCCGATAATGCTAATTAGATGATCATAGCTGTGTATGTATTTAATATTGAACCAGCCTTCAATAGTAAGTAAAAGAGCGCTCTGAAAATTGATTATCTTTTAAAATGTTTTATTTTCAATACCGTCTCCATTTACTGATGCAAGCTTAATGATTTAAGACAAATATAGTACGTGAAACATTATAGACGTATCCATACTGATTTTACTCACTCATATTCTTGATTTCCGCAATGTTTTAAGATTAGAATGTATTTGTCTGAAAGGAATAAAATAATACTGATCAGATATCATCGAATGAACTCATGTTTGTCAAGATTGATTTAGTTTTAATCGAATTCACCGAGTATAAATTAGTGATAAATTCCTATAAATGTGTAGAGTTATAAGTACATGTGGGCCTATACTTTCGCTACGTTAGATCTTGTTCCTCTTTCGCACAGACTAGAACTTTTTGGATTCCACAGAATAGCTTCCCTGAAAGAAAGTAGAACAAAAATGTTTCAATAGTTTTATCAGAAATAGTAACCAACCCGCCTTGAAAATACTATCATATGTAATATTTTTAGAATCGAACACTAACTATAAAAAACACTACGTATGGAATTTGCTGGCCTCCAAATCTGTGTAACCCAATAATAAGGTATTCCTGTGCTGAGTAACAGGAGAATGCCGATTCCAGATGCCTTTGGCTTGGTTATCAATGGCACAAACACCAGAAACATGAACACAACAATAATGAAAAGGTACATTCCTATGGGCATCTGAAAGGTTAACATCAGTCAGAATATTTTTTAATCCGGAGAGAACTTCATATAGTAGAATAAGTTTTAAATTTCGAGTGAAACATATCCATAGTCTTATGTATGAAAAAAGCAATCGAGCCGAAAGTTACACCAAACGTATACGTAATTTTAGTCGTTTTAATAAGTAGCATGGGCCCACCTTGAACGGTCTCGGAATACTTGGTCTTGAATATCTTAGCCACAATAATCCAGCGATACATAGGGCATGGAACAGAACTCCCACCAAGGTGTGGTTATACAAGATAGCTCTGATATCAAAGTAGCAATACAAAGCACTGAGCAAGCCCTGAATTAAACATTCGATACCGATAACATTTTATAAACACATTTATTTTGAGTAATTGATGATAATTATGGTGATTTACGGCGAGGTGCGATAACTAGCCGGTTTTAAAAACGGGTTTTCGATACTACGGCACCGGCCAATATTTGGCGATTTACCGATATAACTTAATCGATCGTAATAATCTACATCCCAATAAATAAAATGCCTTGTCGCATGTACCTGAAATATGATAGCGGTGATAGGTGACCGATGTTTGAGACTAACTTGGTTGAAGAAACCTGGCATTTGTCCATTCCTTGCTGACACAAAACAGGTTCTGCAAGTAAAATTTCAAAATCAGTCAACATTTATTATTCTAAGAGTTTCTAAGAATGTATTCTCAGTCATTGGGGACATTAGCAGATATTTTGGATAAATGGGTATCACGAAAATTGGATGCCTGCTATACATGTCAATGAATTTTACTCAGATAACTTAGAAAACAGCATATACCTTGATCCGACAATTACTCCTGCATTGAAACTACCCCCAGTATTTAATGCTACACACACTGGCACTATCCATGCCATGACGCCAAGAGTTCTTGTCGCAAAGTCCTGAGAAGGAAGGTAGTAAATGGTTAGAACAAATGGGTCAAATAAAAATTAGGTCACAAGAATCGTTCCTTTAATTAGCCACTTTTCTTAAACTCGCGATGTCGAAAGATGGTTTCAGTCAGACCGGACCCAGGGTATCTATTCTCTTAACCCATGATTCCGAACTTGTTATACGTCAATACCGAGTTTGATTTTGAAATATAATGGACAAATTGAAATCTATCCTACGAGGGTCGCATGAACGTTAATCAAATCCTTTCCGATGATATTCAATTTGGCAATAATTGGATCTGTTCTCTATCAAATTAACTTACTGCAGCTACTGCAGCTGAATGTATCATCTCCTCCTTCTTTAAGACGCCACAGTAGGAAATATTTGCCAGCAGGTAAAGAGTGGTGGACAAAAGGCAAGATATGGTGACCACTCGGGGTAAATTCCTATCAATTAAATTATAAATTATAAGAATTCCCATCTTATTAGCAGTTGATGTTAAAGATGCATAGGTACTCCGATTTTTATAGATATTAAGATTGATAATTAAAGAAGGCAGGGTGCCAGGTTGATATCTACGCTATTCAGGTTGGTGGTCTTCTGTATATAAAAGTGTAAACTGGACACAATCTTTTTTGGTCATTATGCTCGTTACTGATAGAACTCAATTCCACCTTCGTTTGTTTAAAACTTAAGCGGTCACGAATAGATGAATGTGTCTAGCTCTATATACACATAGCACATGTCAATTACCAATGTAAAACTTCACTAACTCAACCTTTTATAGATCACGACTATATACACTATATACACTGGATGGTGGGCTGGTATAGCCTAGGGTTCCTCCTACCACCCGTTTAGCTTCATACATTGTCAATTTTTTGTAACATTGCATCACAGGCGGAAATACATTTTTCAAACATAAATTATAAAATGCATTAAGTGACCCTCATATGTCTCTCAACGACTAGTTGCCGATCTGATAATGATTGCTGTAGTAGGAAAACATTACAAAACCTGATGGGATCTTTGAGCTCCTCCAGCATAAAATTCAAGACGTGTCTGTTGAAGATTTAAAGCTTTAAAAGACGCATAGAATAAACCCTTGTTTGGTAATCTAAATGTACAGCTATAGGAACGTTTGTTTTATAAAATAAAGTAAAAAATTAATTAAATTTAATAATTTGGAACTTTTATATATATAATAAACATAGCCAAACATACACTCCCGAGTAGGTGTAATAACAGGCATAAAATGCCAGAATGTAGTCAACAGGCTTATCTGTCGCGCCCTCAAACATGTTTGTAAACAGATTTCCATGTCCTAGAGAGTAACAAAGTAGGTGGGTTAATTGACCAACATATATGTAGGTTAACATTTCGATGTAAATGAGAAATCCGTTTATAGCCGTTGGTTATTTAAAAGTTCATCCCCTCATCTAATTAAAGGTTGTCTACATAAAACCAATTCTACTCTAAAAACGTTTTAAATATTGGACTTCACTTAACGGCGTTATCGATCGACATCATTATATTCTAAAATTTCTTTTACCTCGCCCGATCCATATCAATCCGATGATAGAGATCCCCAGAAGAGCGAAGACACAAACGCCGACGCTAAAACTTTGACCTCTGGCGGACAGCTTCACGTTTACACAGTTCACATATACTACTAGCACTGAAACGGAAAATACAGCGTATTGATAGCGCACTGTAAGCAGTATAACATAGCACATTTAGAACGTCCCCTATCTATGCTACTTACACGATAGAAGTGTCGTCAGGAGCAAAACCGCTTCTTGTGGTATTGAACAATGAGGAAACACGATTCTGAGGGTGTAGTTGGCAAAGGTTTGCAATTTGATCGCATTCGATCCCGGTCTCAAGAGAAGCAGGAATGACCACTGATACATGAATGCCGGAAAGTCTCCAAAAGCCTCTTTGATATAGAGATACCTGGATTGATTAATAGATTATCTGCACATATAAGCACATGAAGCAAATGGAGTCACATATGAGCACATGTGGCCATCATTAAAGCCGTTGTTTGAATTTGAAATCCATTTCAAATAATCTGTCGTATCCGCCAGCGTTTAAAAACCAGTTGCTCACATTCCACCGGAGTTTGGAAACGTCGTCCCCAGCTCAATGTAGGTCAAGCCAATTAACATGGTGATGGCGCCTGTTATCAGCCAAATGATCAATCTAAAACCGAGAATATATAACACATACGTATGCTGATCCACAATCACAAGTTTCACATTCTTCTGCACCACCACTGTAACAGCAGTAACCATGGTGATATATCATTTGTCATATATCATTACTTACGCCGCTCCAGTAGAGTTTGTCCTTTCCATGATGACCCCCGGAGAAATCCATATTCCGGTCCCAATCACTGTCCCACAAACGATGGCGATTCCATGCAACAATCCGAAACGACGCTTTAACTTGAGCTGTTGGTCACCAGTTTTAGCAGAAACCAGGCTATGTAAACTGGCTGGTGACTGGTCTGTCGACATGTTCGTGCCTCACTGATGATATGCAACGATGATCCGAGCGAAATAATGGCACCCGTTGGAAATGATCACAAAATACGATTAACCTCAAATGTCCTCATGTTTATGTGTATTGTGTAACGCTTTAGAGTCAGTGTTATTTATACATGTTGAGAGTCGATCTAGGGTTCAGCGTTATTGCTCGTACTACATATATATATATATATATATTTCAGGCAAATGCATTGCTCAATTGATATAAGCCCCTTAACTTCGAATTCTGAACCACATAAAATTGTTGTTTTCAAAACCCGTGACAAACCCTCCACATTTGCCACATATATACACATTGCTTATTGATTTATTATATAAAAAGCAATAAACCGAGAATGTGTCATACTTATTATGAAGATATGATGGTACGGTGATACAGAGTTCACCTTTACACATTTTCCGAAAATGATTACATGAATTATAGGATGATATTCGGGGAACCAAATTCAGTTCTGTTCGCACATATATATTATAATATGTGTCATTAGTAGCCATTTCCGACTAATTTCATTTCAGGATAATTACATCACGGCAGGTGCGCCCAATGACAGATGTGTTCGTAATAATAACTTTAAGTGATAATTACCTAGTTGTGACCAATCGGTGCCGCGATGAAACCAAGTTAAGCCACTTAAGTGCTAAAATTTGCTGACTTTGTATTGAATATAAAGGTGCGCTCCAGCATGTGTTCTCCGTATAACCAAGAAAACGACGGAGGAGCCAGTATCAGCGATGTATATTTCCGTACTAATCATCATTTCGTACTTGTGCGTATGTTCAGGTAAGTAGATGTGTAGCCGGAGTGCTTATTCAAATAAACCTTTAAACCTTGAAACATATAGAAACCCGTTAGGGTATATAACAATACGTAGTTTTTTAAACTTCGGAGCGAGCAAAAACATTAACCCATTACATGCATTGTACATTTAGTATAAAGAGCAATCGGTGAATTTGTTTCCAAGGCTTTTCCACCAATATACATATTGGTTTAATGAATATACTTAAGAAATTAATTCATGAACGCCCGAGC
>JAXGGS010579579.1:0-10409 GCA_035585475.1 Armandia brevis | reverse complement strand
ATGTTGGTTGTGTTGGTAACATTAGATAAATAAGTACTGTTTTGGATCATGTTATTGACTTATTTTTCTCAGCTGGTCTTCGGCTTCAAGAGAGTTAATTAGTTTTCACAACTTATTGATATAGTATCATAATCTTTATTTTTTGTAAATATTATGAACATTATTGATTATATTATAATTGGGTCATGGTCAGGATGAAAGGGACAGTAACTGTAATATATGAAAAAGAACAACAGAGTATTGATATTTAAACAAAAAAGTAGTAAGTTCTAAATTGGTAGAGTGGTGATTTTATGAAATAGAACTAAGTAGGTGTGATTTGGGAGATAGAACAACAACATCAAAGGATTGATATTTTTAAATAGTTACTTTATTGCATAATTATATTGCATGTTGATGATAGCTCATCAAAGTCTCAAAAGTGTCATAACTAATATTTTGAAATGATCTTATCATTTAGGATTATTTAATGGTAATAGACCTATAACCTTAATTATCTTTTTGTCACGGACAATTGTTAATATTTCATAAAAATTGTCTCCCAAAGTGTGCGATAAACGATTTCAATGTTCAATGATATTTGTTGAATATGCTAACATTTGTATACTTGTTTATCAAAAATGATATATTCAATTCAACACATAGGAAGCTTTTATAAAGATCATTTCTCGCCAATAGGAGTCTCTAGTGTGTGGGATATGAAAATATGCTTTAATATATTTGTAGTACTCACAACTGTTATTATTCAATATGTGTGTAATCATCAGTATGAGTGTTATGATCATATTTATACATTTGGTGCGACATTTTATTCCATATTAGATTGTCTTCAGGAACATGTAGTAGAAGCTTGCATCGGTCAGTTGTAATTACAGTAATTACTTGAGCATTCGTTCTTGTTCTATCACATTATTGAAGTTTGTGTTTCGTGCAGCTCTGAGTGTCGGTCTAGTAGTAAGGTATACCTCATGAGCGTCTACATGTAAGTGTGTTCTACTAACAAGATGACCTAGGTTTTATATAATCAACCGGCGACTGCACTAAAGTCTTCACAACAACAAAAATGCTGCTTAACAAAGAGGTTTACTTAATTTCCAGGGGCGAGATATCCTGCAACATTAGTGGGGATAATTGGCATGCATCAATCATGCATTTATTTATCTCCATGGACAATCATGTAAGAGGCGATAGAAAACTGCAACAACTCAGTTAAAATTATTTATAGGTGTATTTGTGTTTTGAACGCTGCATTGTGCTAAGATGTTCTTTAATCTTCATAGCTCAATTGTAACTTGTTTTGGATCATTGCGGTAAGAGAGTGATATAAAAGGTGAGTTTTAAAAACCCAGTTTATTAAGTTATGCACGAGTACATGTTTGCTTTTTTTTGTTTATAGTAAGATCCATATTAAAAGTCAGAGGATTACATAGAACATGCGTTCCCGTGTCCGTCTCTACCATTGCAAGTTTCAACGAGATCAAGATAATGTTGAATATTGGGCATAAGCATATGACAATTCAGTCAATTGAGCAAGAGTTTGTCGTTTTTCGTTAATACTTTAATCAGTACATCAAAGCTTAAAATATTTGTCGAGAAGCAAAGATCTTGAACGAATCTGAAATCAAAATTACGATACAGCGATCAACAAAATGTAGGTTGATAAATCGCTTTTTTTCAGCTTATTTTCGGCTGTTGATAATCAAGGTTAGTGACATGGAATTATCCAGTTTTCACAAGTCCAACTAAAGCATTTATCTGTTTCAGATCATTATCGTTTGAACTGTACATCAATTGAGTATGGGAATATATTGTGCACATTCGTCTATTGGTGCTATATGTGAATCCTAAACAATCGATGCAGTTGTTAAGTGCTTTGCTGGTACACATTTCCTCGCAGCGTTTGGCAGATTTTACTGACATGTATATGAAGATTGAACCTGTCAGAACAGACCTAGTGGCGTAAATGCAAACCTGCAAAAAAATTGACTAATAGAAACCATTTTTTCTGGCGTATATTTTTAATAGACTTTTCATAGTATTAATGTGATATGAAGCATATTTTGATTGCACCTAATAATTAATGATGAAGCACTAATTTACCTTTTCCTTTGATGATAATCTCACACAGCTGTAGAGCTTCTGCTTTCTCATGGTGGCAGGATTTGGTGACTAATATATTACAGGTCAAGGATGTTTGCCTGCCGCACCCTTTAGTTACCCAGGCTCCTGCTCCAACTGGCCCATCGACAGCTGCGCATAAATCATTCTCTGATGGAGTAACTGTAGGAAACATTTCTGTGTAAATCGTGATGCCTCTCATCAGATCTGGAATCCAACATTTTTTAGTTGTGAATTTAGGATATTCAGGCCATTGATGAATTCAAATATTTTGATGTACCGTTTGCCACCTATATTTTATTAACCTTGTTAAAATGGTGACAACCGTCTCCGATGTGTAATGAACAAGTTGATATGTTGACTTGAGGTACATACCGTGACAACAATCTCCCCTGTTTAACAAACTAACAGAAGTGATTATTGCAGGTTTCGCAAAACTGGCTCTCCACCATCTAGAACGGGAGCAATTCGACGACTGATCTTTTGTTCGTGCACAACCTAGATTGCCGTCGCCTTGCAGGGAGTATAATGATGTGGCATTTATCTTGTCAACTGCCAAGCAGGAGTCAGCAAATCTATAACGTTCATCGATATAAGTGCTGCTTTGTTCTGAATTATAGTAATTTATATCCTGAATCTCTTCAAAGTCGTTCACTGCCTCTGTTTAAATTAAATCACCAGTGATTAGTGATTTGGATAAAACAGATACAACTCATATTCATATATATGTAAGAGAATTTACCATGGATTGGCCTGGTTGGAAAGGCAGTGGTAGTGGTAATAGTTTCCGTTTCTGCTACAGATGTTTCTAAGGCAGATGTAGAGCTAAGCTGGTATGTTTTAGCGGGATCAGAAGCTGGAATGATAGAATTATCATAGCATATTTAACACATTACACTTTAATGTTCGATGATATGTTCCATAGCATGTTCAACCTTTATATGACACATCTGATTGTGTCCTTGCTTCACTGGCATCAACGATCAAAGTACTTGTGGAATGCTGTGTCGACAACAATTCCTCGGTATCTTCTGGAAGTGTATGTTAAATAAACTAGGACTGACGGTGTTCAAGCTATTGGTGAATTATCTGATCTGATCTGATCTGAATGCTGTATTAAATACCTGCCAGAAATATCATAAGAATTGTGAAGAAAATGCCAATGATCAAATTCGAAGCGAGGAAGACGGCGCTTCTCTTCAGGACAGACATGATGCGCCACTGTGAATTTCAGCGATGTGACGCTCATCGCATTGCACGTCAGATCAGCAGAAGCGTTTCATCAGTGCGGAAAATACGCAGCCTTTATCTGATTTCTGGCCCAGCGAGTAGAGTCTCTAATGTTTGCTATTGTTGATATGGAAGCATAATCCAAATATTTTCTAATTGATTGTCAAAAGTTAACTTGATGAAATGAAAAACGCTGCCGTTGAATGATTTCATATGATATCGTGAAGACTTTGGACATATGTATATACATATAATGGTCAGATTGCATGCTCTTCCTATTGATCTGAGATTCATTGAGGTGACAGCAATATTATAATAATGCTGTCACCTCATTGAATCTCAGATTATACACCGTCAACAGCTGACATTACATGATCTTACAAATATTTGTTTTTCATGTGTATCACCCAATTATCCATCGGGCCAGTCCTTTGTAAGACAAGATGTTCATCTGAGGAATGCTAGCATATGTGCGACATATTATAATTGCATTCACTCTAGTGGTAACAATGGGTTATATTTGCTCTTGTAAAATAAGCTACAGACTGGGGGTTGAGTTTCATACAAATAGAGGCTGGTGGAAGAGTATTATGAGGGTACAGAATGGATGTCTTAGCGATAATGATAACCAGCCCCCCGCCCCCAGCACCCACACACACACACATGCACACGCACACGCACTAATAGACTAAAAAAAACTTATGACCACCCCTTTAGTTCACGGAGTGTACGTCATATTCGTAGATTAGATACAGTTAAAATGGACATAAGTATATGTGAAAACAATGTAAAATGTCGTTGGTATTTAGAACATGTCTCGAATATCTATCCCTCATGATATATGTAATGAGGATAAACATTCTAAAAGGCGAGCAATGAAAGGAAAATGCAATATGCGGGAAGAAGATGGAATTACGCGGCAGGCAATGTTGAAAGTAGTGACTGTCGTCAGTGTGACAACCGTCACATATGAAATGTCCATAACGAGGTATTTTACCAATGTGAACGTTCTAAGTCTGAAAATCTATAGACATAGACGCTTCATCACGATGAGAAACGGAGTGCAATGCAAATTGCTTATGTCACTTTGCCTACTGTTAGGAAACACATATTTAATGAAAAACATGCTGCGTGCGCAATCATCAAGTGATACCAGACATATTTTGAACGTCAGGTTACAATAACCACAAATCAATTTGTAACATATGCAGTTGTCTTACATAATTATATAAATATATCCCATTGAAATATGCACCACATGCAATTATCAATGAACTTAATTCGATTGTAGAACATTAAAAATACATTAGAATGTTTCCCTAAATATGAGATTAGACAATCAATGAAACTTTTCAACACATGATTGAATTGGTAACAGGGAAACTTCAAAGTATTCGTGAACGTACATTATTACATGAAATGGCTAAGCAAGGGCTTTGACACATCTGGGCAGGTCGCTGACCGTTCCGAGGAAATCATCATTGCCACAAAACCAGAGTCATAGAAACTAAGAGTATCTGCCGGTATACCCCCAGGATATGAATTCAAGGGAGTTGATCCGATCGCACCAGCAGGGAAGACCCCAGACTTCACTGTGAGTCCCAACAGTGTCTAACCACTCAAAATCTTCCGTCTCCTAAAAGAATTAGACATACATTCAGCGTTTGGGCTTCCTGGAACCAGAACAATGTTAGTGATAAGAGCTGTTGCCGCGGTTACTGAACTCGTTAAATTTGTACTACTTTTACAGAACTGCCCATTCCTTTTTGTGCTAAGATTAAATCCACAAATTGTGGTATGAGAATGCTAAAGTTATTATATATAACAGGCTCGAAGAAATGGATCATTTATAATTTGTTTGACAAATTAGAGGCACTGATTTATGATCGGATGTAAAGTGCTTGAGACTGTATTGTAATAGTTGGAGAGGAGGTGGAGGAGGTGGAGGGTATTACATTATCTCTAGGTTAAGTTTGCAATCAGCATGCCACGACTTGAATATATTTTCTATGTGTTCTAAGTGCACACGATTTACTGGTGCAAACAAGTTTATATCATTGCTGCCACCAATCTTAAGGAAAAAATTGATCAAGCCATCTAAAGGCGATAACCAATTACAAATTTCAGCATGCTTATCAAATAGCATATTTCATATCGTTTTTAGATGAAGAGACGAAAAAGTTAAAATCTAAATTTTCCTCAATACGACATATCTATGCAGAATACATTACTTCATTAAAATAAAGGTCACGGCTGCGGAATACGTACACGAGGCTTCCGATTTAATTTAGTAATTTCTTTATTGTTATATTTGCAAGTACAGCTGAATAGAAGGAGAGGGAACGTTCTGTGTAAAAACGCTTTATAGCGAAAATATAATTAGCAGCGAGTACATAAACCGTTATAAAGTCTATAACACATCCTTGTCACATGAAATCTTCTTGTATATATTTGATTTATGATAAAATCGCTTACCAATGTGATAGTCTCATCGAATATATCTTGTAATGATATGATATACTTAAGACACAAGATTTAACATCCGAGATCCAATAATTTGTCTAACTTACACACATCAATCCGCTTCCTATCAAAAGACGCCCCAGGATCAACTCTTTGGCGAGGCTTTTTCCTATATTTTGACAATATGGCGAAGATTAACTTCATGGTTGTATATATATATGTGGATCGCTGAGATAACATTAACTAATTTGGTTTATGATCAAATATTGTCCATATCGTGAACAGTGGCCTACTCGATATAAATCACCACTGTTATCAGAGTTCCACTTTAACATGACATGCAAATGGACGTCTGACCTGCAACTCCGATAGCTCGGATGTAAACCATAAAACAATAAACATCATTCAATCATTGAATCCTGTTTAACAACAACAAACATGTTTTAGTTTGTTATGAATTTCCATCGTCAAAGTTATTATACGTACGGAAACCATACACTCACATGTTTTAAAATACTAAAATCAGAATATATAATGTTGTGTCAGATGCATTCGATATTCCGGTTATTTCCAAGCTCATACCTAAAACTGAAACTCTATAATTCTTAGAGCCTAGCTAATTCCTGACAAATTACCTGTCGTAAACATCATGTATGATGCCGGATTTTCCATTGTTATTTGCGTAGTTCAGTATTAGATATAGATTAACGGGAAAGAAATCGGTGAATTTCAAGTGCTCCATTTTTCCTAGCACCGTAGTTAAGCTCGCACTGCCCCTTGCTTTTGAATTGTAATCGTAGATAAGGGTGATCATTTCATTATTTTAATTTAAACTCGCGTTAGCCTATGGAATTGCTGCTCTAAATAGTTAGTATGGAATATGATAGGTTTGATTGCACTAAATAGTTAGTATGTAACAAGGCTGGAATTAGATATATGACTGAGATCTGCAGGACAGTAAAGGTAGGTGACCTAATTATCCGCCATCACATAACAACCAGTTGATCTAAATTTTAGCCCAATTTTCAGCGCCACAAGCTGAGTACCAAACATACTGAATTTTAATTTACTTATGCCAAAAGGTTGAATTGGAGATTCTACGCTAAAATATGGTCTGATAGAGTTAGTTCCTGTAAATACGCTATGATAATTTATTTATAATTTCAGACATACGCCTTGACAGCATTTACATTTTTCAGAACACATAGCTGAACGGGCGTCTAAAACAATAGTGATGTAAGCATACCTCACTTTCTATCCCAATCATCTGGAGTGGTGTAGAACTTTACTGTGTGTACTGATAAATTGTGTTAAACACGTTGTTGTGCTGACAGTAAATACTGGGATGGATGATAACATATGGTAAAAATGCCGATAGAACTGATACATGTGGATATTCTCCACGTCTTCATAGCGTCAGTTGATTTGACATCTGAGGATGCCTAATTCCCATGATGATATGTGTTGATATACTATACCATAGGTATAAGAGTATAATCTTTTGATAAAATATCTTCCAGATACGCTTGACAACCGATTGGTTTTGGAATATTAAACTCATTTAATGTCATCAGGATAACAGGTTGTTATTGTTTTTTAAATATAATCAGTCAAATGGTCAAACGTTACCAAAAGACCACAGGGATAGATAGGGCTAGTTTCACTCATAATTGCTATATTTATATATAACTAACCTCAAATATTAACGTGATGGTGTTATTGAAGAGTTAATAACAACTCACTAGATTAGAGCCAGTCTTTATTACGCGATAATTCAACTACATTTATTTCAAAACTGTATTACTTTGATACTACATTCTTATTTAATATGTATCTTCAGTCGATATTAGTCGATTTTATAACAAATTAGAATTCGGTGGCGTGATAATTCTATCACACGTGTTAAGATGTGAATATTTGCTGCAATTGTAAACACTTTTTTGTCAGTAGTTGTGCGTGATGACGGATTTAGTATTAGTATCCAAATATCTGTCGGTAAGTTTGTGGATCCATGTGCCGATTACGAATGTCCGCTTGCTTTGAATGTCTTCCCACGGGAGACCAAGCTTGCTTGCGATCCGAACGATTCCACCTTATTTTTGGACCCTTTCCTCCTGATAAAAAGAAAAATAAACAATGAAATCGTGTCTAATGAAATTATATCTAATGAAATCATATGTTAATAGCACAAGGTATTATAAATTATTTACCTTCTCAGCTGCCTGCCGACGAGACACCCGGATATGATGAACAGCAGCCCCAGCATCAGGCCCACCACTATCGGTATCCAGTTGAAGGGATCCTCTGGCGCCTCTGTGGTCGTCCAGCCATAGTCCTCGGTGGTTGTCGGCTCTCCCTGACCAGGTGGCGGCTTGTTGTATTTCCTCCTGGTTCTTGGGGGCAGTGTCGTCGTTCTTTTCTTGTATTTTCGCTTTTTCGTAGTTGTAACTGTAGTGTCAGGTTGACTCGTAATGGATGTTGATGTTGTATCTGGTTGGCTGGTAGTTGTGGTTGTTTCTGGTTGAGTTGTAGTGGTGGTTGTATCTGGTTGACTAGTAGAAGTTGTAGTTGTTGTATCTGGTTGGCTGGTAGTTGTAGTAGTTGTTGTTTCTGGCTGGGTTGTAGTGGTTGTTGTTGTATCTGGTTGACTAGTAGAAGTTGTAGTTGTCGTATCTGGTTGGCTGGTAGTTGTTGTTGTTGTTGTATCTGGTTGGGTTGTAGTAGTTGATGTTGTATCTGGTTGACTGGTAGTTGTGGTGGTGGTGGTTTCTGGCTGTGTTGTAGTTGTTGTTGTTGTATCTGGTTGACTGGTAGTAGTTGTAGTTGTTGTATCTGGTTGGCTGGTAGTTGTGGTTGTTGTTGTATCTGGTTGGCTTGTTGTGGTCGTCGTTGTAGTGTCCGGTTGACTTGTTGTGGTCGTAGTTGTAGTGTCCGGTTGACTTGTTGTGGTCGTCGTTGTAGTGTCTGGCTGTATTGTTGATGTTGTAGAAGTTGTGTCTGGTTCAGAAGTAGTCGTCGTAATATCTGTAAATTGAAACATTCAAAAATGTCAAAACACACGATCAGGTGAACACATTTGTCCAACAATGAACAATGACTTTTATATCTACTATGTCAACTTTTAACATTTTCATTTAAATACATTGATACAACTATATTCAGACGTCAAGTTAGACAGCGTAATTCATGAAAATCAATGTACATACCACAATTAATGGTGGTTAGATTGGTGCAGGGCAGAGCTTCGATTTGGTCGCCCGCACAATAACTGCCGAAACCCTGGGGTTCAGGATTGTCACATGTTCTGTTTCTGGTGGCTGGCGCGGTGCAGTTGCAGTCACCCCAGTCTCCAAAGTCCCCCCAACCTCCATCAACTGGAAATATACAAGCATTTGTAGAACATCGGGTCAGGGTTAAAAAAAATAGTGTTCAGAAAACGATGGTTTGCCGAAATCTTCAAGAGTAGCAAGAGGTAAACAGGCCGTATGCTTTTAGATAGGCACATTCACAAACACAATATTTATTCTTAAAGTAATTAATGATTTGAGATGTTAAATCTCACTTGATTGATACATTAAATACATAGCTGTAGCTTACAAGGGTCATATATAAATAGAGTGAATGGGAAACATGGCTACTCTAATATTTTAGTGCACTAAAAATGACCTACCTCTGGGTGCGGTGGAGAGATCCTCATCAATTAGTCCATCCCCATCATTATCTTTTAAGAGAAACAGTAGCATGCCATTATTAATAATGTGCCTCATAAAATCACATATCATTAGATATTTACACGCAGCAGTTCAGGAATTAACAGGTAAATACCTATTCCATCATCCAGCTCCTCATCTATCAGATCGTCACAGTCGTTGTCCAGGAAGTCGCCAGGTGTCTGAGTGGCCACAGAATCAGTGCACACCTGAATAGCGGTAGATAATTATAATGCATTAAGTGAAACTAATAAATCAAAAACTTCTTTTGCCTGACACCTCTATGCAATCGTCCATGTTAAACAGTTGGCATAGGCAACATCAGAGAGTATATCTAATGTAAAATTAATGATTAGTTTCTCAAGCTTTTTTTTGCTTCAGAGAGGGGTGCGGGCGACAGGGGTTTTTTCATTTTTTTTTTTCACCAGGATCAATGCGGCATTTTTTTTCTTCATGAAGAGGAGGGTGTGCCATTTTTTTTATAATATTTTGTTTCAGAAAATAGTGGGTGCGGCAGGCTTTTTTTGAGTTTTACGTAGGGAGGCTGGCAGCCATTGTTCCATATGAAGCACATGACACATTACTAGTGTATAAAATTACCCGATTGATGTAGACGCCCCTGCTGCCCGCGACAGTTCCGTAAGAAGCCCAGGGCACATTGCCGAACTCCATGAGGACGAAGACTACGGTAGGATCCACGTGGTAGAAATCATGCACGCCCTCCGGTATATCGGTGATCTGAGCTGTGGCCAGGTTCCACTGCGCCAGGTCATCCCACGTGAGAGTCGGCAGCGGCTGGTCGTTCCATCTGTGAGTAGTATCAACACAGATCACTGAGTAGTATCAACACAGATCACTGAGTAGTATCAACACAGATCACTGAGTAGT
>JAXGGS010579468.1:0-10409 GCA_035585475.1 Armandia brevis | reverse complement strand
TACATCGCGCATAGTGGTGGATACCTCTTAATTACCACCCCTCTCCCTGTCTGTTTGATACCGTGAAGAACTTATCCTATCAAATGCTGGATAGAAATAACTAAGTGTTTGCTACTTTAACTATGGTTCCCTGCATATACTATCCCCTAGATCCTCCTATTGGTGCTTTACTGCGAACTCCTCGCCTACCAACTATATCTATATCGTCTATACGAGTGATAAGGGGAGACAAATCCATTCAGTATGTATGCTAGTTGTAATTAAAACCAACCGATAAAGCTTTATAGAGAACTTTGATTATTGATTAATTCCCGGAACATGTTACAGAGATAAGGATGATCTCTAGCCAATTACAGTAATCCCTAAAACATTTGACCGGTGAGGGTCACTCAGGTGTGACCACAAGTGGCGTCACTAACATCGCGGTGCAACAACCACGCTGTGACAAACACCGGACAACTTATACGACAAAAACATAAGACACATACATGTTAAACAATGAATACTGAAACATTGACAATTAACTTTATTGTTAACAATAACAAATTATTTTTAATAGATGTAATCACTGAGAGAGACATTCCCCATTCACAAAGCATCCCCACTATCTCTGATATATATACTGTTTAACGGGAAGCACCCAGCCGTGTGTAGAAACAATTTTACAAGTGACCCACGATCATGGTCATACATCAAAGAGTATTCTTCTACAACTTGAATTATCTGTCATCCTCCTTGACAAGCACCTGTCTCGATGTACTGCCATGCTGTCTAGGTTACTCGAGGGATATTAAAGGGTGAAACGATGAATATTCTCATGAATGGCGAACGTCTTAAAACCTTAACCTAAGTCTGACATAAATGTCATTTTGTCTACCTTAGATTTTTGTTCATTGTTCATAATTATTTTGAGATTGGATAGACGCTGCATGTGATTTTATTTCACTTGACCACATCAATCTTGGATGGTTTATATGATTACACACAATAGAGTAATTCCCGTTAATCTTTCAATTAGAATTTAGATTTGATGTAAATGCTGCCGGATCTGGTGTTTGTTCATCAGGAAATCACGGGATATTTGGCGGTAGCGCGGGGCGTGCTGAGATAGGAAACGTGAGACTAAGCTTTGTTCTTCTAAAGCTGTGTAACTGCTTAACACCGGATTAAAACGAGATGTTATGTGAGATAAGAAGTGAGCTTCTAACTATTGTGGGATAAAAGTGGACACATTGATGACTACGAGGGATTTTATTTCAGTTGGGAATGAAGATAACCGAGGGGTGTTTAGAAGAGCAAGGTGCGATTCCCGCGCTTTCTGTACCCAGTTCACAGTCTAGGTAGGATCGTGGGAGAGGCCTATATGATAGCAACAGTCTCGGACTCCGAAAGAACGAATATTTGATCGGTTCTAGATCTGTGACAGTTTCGCGCTTATCCTTGGAGCATCATTCCACTTTCTACCTAACATGGGAACCTTCGAGGCACAACCTTGGTATCCACGCGTCTTTTCATAGACACGTCAGTAAATAACATCTCGGTAACATCAATTAGAACCCGATCGGTACCAACAATACTTGAGATCCGTAAGTGTTTAAAAGTCGTACAGTTGACTGAGCTGATGTTTAACTTAGACACGTAAAGTGGGGAAAAGTAGCGGTGAAAGCTGACCAGTACATTTTTGTAAACAAATTAACAAGCTGGTCCTAAAACACCGTATCTGTTGTATCAGGAGTTTTATAAAAACACTCAAGCAGATGATTCATGTTAGATGTGAACTAGCGTGTGTAAATAACTGACACTAAACAAAATAAACTTGTAGATACAGACACGATAGCCTTTATTAAAAACACTGTCGGACATCATAGATAAAGTCCGTGCTATGATATTTAGCTGATGTTTGGTGCTTAATTTACTGCTGCCTTTATAATGATGAGACGTGTCACGTTTGATACTGATGCGGTAAGAAGTAACACCTCCCGTTCATACCTCTTCCCTCATGGTTTTCTCTATCGCAAATCCAGCATAATGCAAAAACCGGTTTCCAGGCTCCCCGTTACTTTTCCCGCTAAATCATCGTTCTCTGAATCTGTCGTCTGCTCCCCGGCCGGACACTGATGGACAAGGTCATTGTTTAAGGTGACAGGCTCTCAATCACTCCTCACATTATCGCCCGTCTGACAGAGAAACAAATAGATGACACAGGGGGAGAAACAGTTTAGGAAATGAGTTTCTACTAATGTACCGTGTCACACTTTGTCACCATCAGAGATGGACAAGTCACCAGGGATCGTCATGAAACACGTGCGACAGTTAAAACAGCATGAATTTGTTGTTTGTATTGGGAGATGCGAGTGTTACTCTGTATAATTGTCCACATTACGGGGGTAATTAGAGACATCAAAAATCCCCACTCCTAGTCTACAGCTCCCCAGGTAACCACGTGTGTCCAGGTAGATTTTCAAATCCACTAATATAGGAGTCGCTAGATTGCAAGTCAGAAAACGTTTAGATATTTATATATATATTGGTATTACAATACATGATGGATCGTCGCTTCTTGGCAACAGGATTTCAATAACGTACTGATAGTCTATCTGTTCTGTGTCAAGCGTCCGGTGGCGTCAATCTTTGACGTCAATAATCTGTGATGATCTCAGCCCAGGAAACACGTAATTAAGTGCCACTTGTGGCCTAGCAACGAGTTGAACAAGTGGAACCCACCTACTGTAAAGTGTGCACTATTTAAGTCTGAGATGGTATCACCCATCCTATTAAGCGCTATGAATGGAGTATTCACTTTGAAGTATGAAAAGAACTGATCATATCTTCATCGTCACGCAATATTAAATTTAATTCAAAGCTTTAAGTGGGTCTTTGTACGGCAATATATGAAATTGGTTGAGGTGAGGTGATGTATGGATAGCCTGAACGTTTGATACTGTTTGTGATCAGAGATAAGACGAGAAATAGGTGATTATAAACAAATCCGTTGAAAGTTGTACTGCCAACATTACTTGCAGGAGTAATATATATTTTTAGTTGTCCAAGCCTCTGATTAAAAGTTTACATACAGCTTATCATGATCGTCTCACATCATCTTCAGTCAAGGTTCCTCTGTCTTCAAGTCTGCGTCTGGTCTGGTCTAGATACTAGAAAGCCTGGTCTAGTCCAAATACTAGAGAGTCTGGTCTAGTCTAGATACTAGAGAGCCTGGTGTAGTCTAGATACTAGAGAGCCTGGTCTAGTCCGAATAATTGAGGGTCTGGTCTGGTCTAAATACTAGAGAATCTGGTCTAATCTAAATACTTGAGGGTCTGGTTACGTCTAAATACTAGAGGGTCTGGTCTAGTTGTTTAAATACTAGAGGGTCTGGTCTGGTCTAAATACTAGAGAGTCTGGTCTAGTCTAAATACTAGAGGGTCTGGTCACGTATAAATACTAAAGGGTCTGGTCTAGTTGTTTAAATACTAGAGGGTCTTGTCTGTTCTAAATACTAGAGGGTCTGGTCACGTCTAAATAATTGAGGGTCTGGTCTAGTTTAAATACGAGAGGCTCTGGTCTAGTCTAAATACTAGAGGGTCTGATCACGTCTAAATAATTGAGGGTCTGGTCTAGTTTAAATACGAGAGGCTCTGGTCTAGTCTAAATACTAGAGGGTCGGGTCTAGTCTAAATACTAGAGAGTCTGGTCATGTCTAAATACTAGAGGGTCTGGTCTAGTTGTTTAAATACTAGAGAATCTGGTCTAATCTAAATACTTGAGGGTCTGGTCTAGTTTAAATACTAGAGGATCTGGTCTAGTCTAAATGCTAGAGGGTCTGGTCTAGTCTAAATACTAGAGGGTCAGGTCTAGTTTAAATACTAAAGGGTCTGGTCTGGTCTAAATACTAGAGGGTCGGGTCTAGTCTAAATACTAGAGAGTCTGGTCTGGTCTAAATACTAGAGGGTCTTGTCTAGTCTAAATACTAGAGAGTCTGGTCACATCTAAATAATTGAGGGTCTGATCTAGTTTTAATACTTGAGGGTCTGGTCTAGTTTAAATACTAGAGGGTTGGGTCTAGTCTAAATACTAGAGGGTCGGGTCTAGTCTAAATACTAGAGAGTCTGGTCATGTCTAAACAATTGAGGGGCTGATCTAGTTTAAATACTTGAGGGTCTGGTCCAGTTTAAATACTAGAGGGTCTGGTCTAGTCTAAATACTAGAGGGTCGGGTCTAGTCTAAATACTAGAGAGTCTGGTCATGTCTAGACAATTGAGGGGCTGGTCTAGTCTAAATACTAGTTGGTCTGGTCTAGTTTAAATACAAGAGGGTCTGGTCTAGTTTAAATACTACAGGGTCTGGTCTGGTCTAAATTCTACAGGGTGTGGTCTGGTCTAAAAACAAGAGGGTCTGGTCTGGTCTAAATACTAAAGGGTCTGGTCTGGTCTAAATACTAGAGGGTCTGGTCTAGTCTAAATACTAGAGAGTCTGGTCATGTCGAAATACTAAAGGATCTGGTCTGGTCTAAATACTCAAGGGTCTGGTCTGGTCTAAATACTAGAGGGTCTGGTCTATTCTAAATACTAAAGGGTCTGGTCTATTCTAAATACTAGAGGGTCTGGTCTGGTCTGGTCTAAATACTAGAGGGTCTGGTTTGGTAGCAAAAGGTGCTCTGTCACAGGGGAGTAAGTTGTATAATCACAGGTGCGATGTCTCTATAACTTACAGGTGCGAGGTTTATAACAATTTACACCTTGTAGGTAAACAGTGAAGTCAACGAGTTACTGGTGCTGGATTATGTTTTTGTACTTAAATATAATTTGATAGTATTGATACCTGCTAGCACAAACTTAAACAAAGAAATAGAAAGGACACGAGTTAAACTAGTTAAATATCTGACATTAAGTTGTCTCTTCTGTTTGTCTACAGGAAGCATCATCCTTCCTAAACTAACAAACCACACAACGAACTACATGGTGAGATATTAAACACTTCATTGCCTCATTTTACCAGCAGAAAGCTCTCCACAAATGCAATTTCTATCTTAATGCCTTAGCCAAATAGTCTTGCACAAAGCACATGGTCTGAAGCCTTGAACCTTAAACTTCACACTTAATAGGTGAAACCTCATTTAAGGTGATAGAATAAGATCTATTTCTAGTGTTTAATTTTGTTCAACAGTCTATTTTGCGATGTACGTTTATGCATTCAACATATAGTATACAGTGTATACTATTGGTAGCGAAACATTTAATTGTGTGGCAAACCTTTCTTACTGGACTGATCATTCCTACTATATCTCTTATTTACCCTTTAATTTGAAGCAGCCCGGCGTCTCTAAGTAGGTATAAATCTTACATTTGACCCGCGATCAGGTTCACATGTCGAAGAGCATATTTTTATAAACTGAAACTATCTGTCATTCTCCCTGAAGAGTGCCTGTCTCTATATGCTGTAGTCGTGTCTCAGTTCTTTGAGGGATATTCAAGGGTGAAACGATGAGTCTTCTCAAAGATGGCACACGACTCAGCTTAACTTTGAAATAAACCGAGCTCTACTTGATTCTGCAATTATGTTTATGATAGATTCAACGATCGACAGACGCCCGTGATTGTTTCGAAGGTTCAGAGATGATTTCCAGTAGATCTTGTGATGTTTGTCGGTGTCTGAGAGGATTATGAGAGAGAAAATACGAGAATAAACAGTATTTATCTTAAAGCTTTCTTGGTACTTAGACTGGATTAGAAGGAGATTTGATGTGCCATCAGGAGTGTGTGGACACTTTGATGACAATAAGAGAACACTGAGGACGTTCTGACGTTTATCTGTTAGTAAGAAGTTATTAGCGTCAAGGGGAAATCTTCTCCAGAGGGAAATGAGAGGGAAGGGATGACGTTTACTTTACCGCTAATCTCAGCCGTAAAGAAAATATCAAAATATTTATAAGTGCCGGGATAATGTAAGATCGTCTTCAGATGAATTAGTGTCATTCTTGAAAGAACGAGTGTTTGAGTGCAAATATTGATGCGGGCTGACAGTCAGTCACACCTCCCTTCTATACCAGAGGCTGTGTAATAATTAAGGGGATTTAAACGCGTGCTTAGGTCTGAGAAAGCCCGAGCCAACGATGATAAAGTCTAAAGGAGGCCCGATAATAAATTGCGATGCTTTTAAGATTATTTTTACGGACAAGCGAAATGTAGGGAAACAAAAGAAAATAACAAGGTATTCTGGTCAATGTATCTATATTTATAAAATACATTAAAACATAGCAATAGGGTAAGACAATCATTAAATCACCCTGTACAAAAGTAGCATATCCAACAGCTAAACTCAGCTGATGAATAAATTCAGGAATCGCAAGTATCTGACCGCGGGTGTCAGTGTTGACATAAACACTTGTAGATTATCTTCCTATTTCACTTGTCCATCTGCTCTGAGAACTCGACAAGCTATAGGGAATCAGACCCTTCCTCTTGTGCCAGGATAAATGTTTTAATACAAATACACATGAGTGTTAAAGACGATGACTTCAGGATACAATATATTTATGTGCTACACAATTTTACACTAGACATGCGTGATTGGGTTAGTTTACACAGATGACACCCTAGTCGTCTAACAAGGATTTGATTGGTTGATACCACACACAGAACCTGAGCGCGTGTCAAACCTCGAGTGTTTTTACAGCATGTGACACGAACTGGAGATACTTCAGGCCGGTGTCTGCCTTTCCACTTCATGTAAAACATTGGTTAAAGATAACACGCACTACATAGACACGAGTGAGACATTCCTCGACAAACAGAATGAACAGGTGATTCAGACTACAATAAACACTCGATACCCCACAATTGTCTATAGTTCAGTATAACGCGGATGCCGATCAGATTATTTCTATAACGCGGGTCACAGGTCACATATCGGGGTACATGACAGCTCTATATAACTCAGTATTAGAAGCATGCCCGAGTTATACAGAAGGTCAACTGTGATAACCAGTTCTTTATAACAGTTCACGCTGTAGAGTTATGGGTCACGTGTCGCACGTGTGAATTAAACACATGGAAATTATTAATGATGGTTTGAATATTCCTGTATTACATATAAAAACACTGAATCTCCAGTTTGTATTTGGTCCAACATTAAACAGTCCGATTATAGATTCCACTGTTACACATAGCATTCTAAAATTACCTTACAATTACGCCGATTAACAAAGTGCTTTCCTTGTGAATCGAAATGTCAATTGCATTCGCACCAAGCATCTAGAATCTGCTCCGTTCGTAGGCCAACAAAAGTTGAAACCATTGTTCCCCGCTATAACTGTTGCTGTACTATGAGATGTCGACCCCTCTCGTACCTACACTGAGCATATCCTCCTCCTCCTCCAGCAGCTGGAAGAGTTCCTCTGCTATAGCAGCTACTGAGGGATTGTTCTGTGCTACACAAACCAAGTCCTCTATAAACACAGAGTTAGGAGAGGGGAGCTGTGGGGGTTTGTCTCCTGGTATTGGACTTGGGGTTCGGAGAGACTGTTTTCGGTCTGTTACCAGGGGTGAGGCACGGTTGTCAGGGAGCCTGGTTGCTAATGGTGATGAATGGTTGTTAGGATACAGCAGCCCACCTTCCGTCGCTGTATCTACACCTGAATCTGTTGATGTACCGCTGGTGTTCACAGATGAATCCAAGGAGAGGGACGAGGTGTCTGAAGATACCGTGGATTCGTCCTCTTCAGGTGTTGTATCCTCATTTTCTTTATCATTAACACATCCGACATCGCGATCGATTAAATCCGCATTAGTCTCATCAACATTCGTTTCCCTGACGACAAGATATTTAGTGCCCTCTTCTACAAGATCTTCGAATCTTTCTTTTTCAGATTTAGTGTTAATAGAGTTCTGCTCATCCAGATGATGACGTAGTTTGGTGATGACGTCACTGTTGTCTGGCAGCAGTTCCTCCTGGACGAGGAATCTGACAGCTTCGGCAGCACAATCTGCAAACCCGGAATGGAAGGGAGAGCGGGAGGCGGGAGGCTGGACCGCTTTCTCGTCTGAGATAGAAGTAATTTCCTTAGTGCAGAGATCTGTATCCGGAGCGCAGTTCTCCTCGACTGTTTTATTCCTGCTCTGATATCCTGGAACCTCCGTAGTGTCCATGATGTACTGCAGGCATTCTGAAGGAAGGGGAAATGTCAGTATATATCGTACAGATGCTTACTGGTTATACATTAAAAGAAATATAGCTTTTAACAACAAAACCTGACGAACCTAGTTATTTCACGCCATAGCTCCAGCTCTCCTGATTTCACGACTCTCCTCCTCTCTCCCTGTCACACTAATGATGTCTGAGAAATAGTTTGAATTTAACCCTTCTGACTCTGAGCGTCTGTCGCTTTTCTTTGACCTGATCCCGTCCGCTCAGATAGAGTTACCTGAAGTAAATGAAATTTAAAAGTTAAATCTCAGGTACAAAAACCGCACGTTTGAGCGTCGTCAAGAAGAACAGATGTCAAGCTCCTGCACATGCGTACTGCAGTCGTCTTTATTATCAAGTCTCCGGAAACAGTGAAAGAAAATAATTCTATCCTCACTAAATGATTCCTTTCCACAGAAACTGCTCGTGAAATAAAGCACGTCTTTTGTTAACACAAATAAAGCGCGATTCTTTGCACACGTTTTATTTTCCGGGACACTCACAGATGGCGCTGAGTTTTGCCAGATAAAAGTACACTGTAAATATTTGCCGCTGTAGAAGTTGGGGAATCATCAGCTCTCTGACAAACAGTAACATTTGGTGCCTTTTATTCTCCTCTTGGATAATGAGAGAGTAAAGATTAACATTTCCTTTCCGGCGGTTTACATCATGAAGTTCTAAAGTAAAGCCGACAGAACTGTTTCGAAAATTCCGTCCTTACAATACTGGCGTCTCCCTGGGACAAACTCATCATAATCTGTCTCCTCCTTCACGGGAAGTGTTTAATTTATATTTGATCTGCTCCATCAAAACGGAAGCCGGACGATGACGCCTGCTGTGGTAAATATGCTGAATAAAATAATACTGACAGCTTGTGTGCGGATTTCACACCCCGGTTCTAATAAATAACCACAGATTTGTCAGGTCACTGGACAATTGACCTTTCTTCACACGACAACTTCACATGGGGGCGATTTTACAGAATTAAACACGATTTAACTGGACTCCCAGACACTAAAATGGAGCTAATTTGTGTCCAAGTTAAACATGCAATTTAAACTGAGCTAAGTTCTAAATATTGCATTAAGATAGGTATAAAAGAGGCCAATTTCGGTATTTTTGTGTTTTGCCATTGAAGTCACCGTTGACGATGAAGGAGGAAGAGACACTGTTAAGAACCTTTCTTTATACACGGATTTTTTTTTAGAATCAGCAAAGTCAATTTAGATTAAAACTGTACAGCATCACTTTAAAATACTATGATATATTTTATATCCGCATTTGTTTGACTTTAACACATTTGATTTATTTCGTCATTGAAGTCGCCGTTAATGGTTTGTAGAATACATTAACTAGTAAGATTATATCATGTAACCGATGACTTCATTATTTACTGACAAACAGTGACTGTGTGCGAGACTGGGCCGACAGAGGAAGATGCTACCCAGGGACCAAGGAGAGTGTCAATGAGGGTGACCTGAAGTTGTCTGAGAGAGTAAGGGCCGAATCACGAGACTAACACCTCTAGTTCACAGTCACGGTAAAAACGTGGGGTTCATGATTGCAACAGTCTCGTCTAACTAAGAGTAAACATTTGCTCAGTTCTATAGTGATCTGTCACTGTTTCATGCTTTTCATTAAAGCTGCATGCAAGGTCCGGGGTATTAAGTTTTGGTGCCTAGATTACCTGATTTTTTTAACAACAAAGATAAAAGTAAAAGACTGAACTTTTATTCGCCTCTGGAATGGTTTTATCATATCTCATATTTCTGTGTCAGGGGCAACTCTATTTGACGTCGGAACCTCCAGGTCACAAAACAACATTTACACAACCTGAAAACCACGCGTTAGTAAATAAAATATCTGTAACATCAATTAGAACCTGATCGGCAAAAGAAATACTTCAGATCTGTAAGTGTTTAGAAGTCGACACGTTGGTGGATCTGGTGTTAAACTCTGACAGGTAAAGTGGCTAAAGTGGGGAGTAAAAGCTGGTAAAAAGTTCAACATGTTGGTTCTAAAACACCGTATCTGTTTTATCAGGGATTTTATAAAAACACTCGAGCAGACGATCACAGTTTACTTGTGAAATTAGGCGCGAGTGAGTTGTTAAAACGGCGCTAAAAATACTGACATTAAACAAGATTTTTCAGATAATAGACAGAAGGTCTAACAAAAGTAACTAATTCTCGAGAATGCTATATAATCAATAGGTATCACGTTTGGGT
>JAXGGS010579135.1:0-10411 GCA_035585475.1 Armandia brevis | reverse complement strand
GAACATGTAGGCATTTGTATATCCGTAGTCAAGAGGCCGCCTGGAGGTAACCCATAAAGCTGGGAAACCCAGCTAATAAGTTCAATCCGAGGAGAAGCCGCCGCTTAGTGAACGGTCTTGGTCCACTCAAGCAGGCATTTCAGCATGAGCTATAGTCATAAGAGCATAAGGGTTATATGCGTACATCTCATTATAATCTCGGCCCACAATGATCCCTTCTCACCATAACAGTTTTCTGGGACAGACCCCCGGGTTAGACGCTCTCGTTTACTGACTTAACACTCTATGGCAACCTTTCCTACTGACCTTTACTGGCGGCATCCATCGTTCTTTTCGCAGATAAGTTTATTATTTCATAATAAAAACATAACATTGTTTTGTATGTTCAAAGAATCAGTCCTATAAACGGTTTAAAGGTGTGCATCAATAAAAATAGAACTTGAAACTTAGCGACATTCTAGCCCATGAGAAAGAGCTTATCATGCAATATTTCGCTGTCTTGCACATTTATAAAGCTATTTAACCACAATGGTAGCAGTCAAAACGAAATGGTTAGGATTGGCATTTCCAGCGTCTTATAGGCCTAATTTGTACAATCCAACGATAAGCATACTGATAAAGTGGTCAAGATTACGTTCACACCAAATTAATGTTGTTACCGTTTGACCTTAGTATCTGTTGTTCTAGCCCAACTCTATGAATAATGAATCATTGTTCGGTTCACACATCTGCTTTTATTATATTGGTATTCATCTCTTGATCTATAAGATGTGCATAATGGGGTGGGATATTTATAAGTAATCAAATAGAATGGTGCACCTATAACTTACCTTCAAGAGACTGGTAAACCCCGTTTATATAGAGGGTTTTAGGTTGAATTGTTCCTAATATGGTGATCACTAACTGTACACCGGTTGAACGTTTTCTACGTGGACCTGCCGGGCATCCATTTATGTCTGATTCTAACCAACAACTTCCATCAATCAAACACTGCTGCTGAGAGGAGTTTGCGAATGCTTGTATAAAATTATCTGTACCCGTTCTTCTGTCAGCAACTGTGAAGTCACAAATATCTGATGGAAGGTCCATATTTGCCTCTCCTATATATGTAATTTCTTCAACGGTTTCTGAACATGCAAAGACATTATTGATGATTTATTAATCTACCTATTACATTTTCATATGCACGCATATCGTAGGTTTGTATGCATGAGGGGACAAATGAAATATTTTACAACTCTCTCCAAGATATGCATATACTACTCTAAATAACTCCAGTTAATTTAAATATTATCAATATGATTTATTTATTGAGCATTATACATACGTATTGCTTGACATGCGGGCAGATTTTCCACTGCGGATGTACTCTCTTCATCTTTAAAAGACCACAAGAAGTTGGTCTCTGGACCACAGAGAAAGAATGCAGCGTGATCCGATTGTAGTATGTAGCCATCTTCACAAGAGTAGACGCATTTGACAACGGTTCCTGACCTGGTGTCGGTGTGGTTACAGTCAGACAAACTGTTTTCCATTAATGGAAAATTTGGACAGACTGAAAAATACGAAAAATTTAATGCGGATAGAACTCTACTAAACACCCTGCTATTGTCCTAGCTAGGCTGGCTTTCGGCATCTTCATTTTTAGTACTTTTGTCTGCTGGCGAGTAAATTACATATCACACAACAGGGTGGAGGATTCAGGAAAAATCTCGCCTGCCGACCATGACCTGTATAATGGCGTCATGCAATTGTGACGAAAAATTCTTACTGATTTTTACGTAGCAGGATTCAGTGTGTACCGGACTGGGGACCAAATTTCGGTATCATTATATTTATATATATATTGATCATTAATCATATGAAACTTTCTTTGTTTCGTCCTTTTATCATTTTAGTTCTAAAATTATTTTTCGTGTGGCTAAGATAAATTCAGAAACCGGCTAAATTGCCTTATAGGTATATCAAGCAAATTTAAGTATTTAAGTAATGCACATTGTCTTTGAAGTATGTACAATGCATGCATTACCTTCACAAGGTTGGTTGTTACATTGCGACTCGCTCTGTGTCAATCCTGGCGGAAAACAGTCATTGCTTTCGACATGGGGTTTTTCACATGCTCTGGTTCTTGATTTTGTTCCACCATCACATTCTCTATTACATTCATTCCATGTACCCCATGCTGTCCAAAAAGCTGGTTCTGAATAAATCATATCAAATAATTGTTAATAATGACGATTTACGGTTTAACTAGAAAATCTCAATCATAATATGGTATTTACCAATTGCAATGCCACATAGGTCTCCTGTGAACCCGACTAGGCACACGCATGCGAAATCATTGTACAATGTAGTGTTCTGGACACACGATCCTCCATTATAGCAAGGATTGGACAGACATGGGTTAAGATCAATGCTGCAATCGTTACCAGCATATCCCAAAGAACATTCACAAATATGGCTTTCAACATTTCCAACACAAGTGTGACCATTGCAAGGATTTCGTTCACAAGGATCATCCACTATGATATATTTAATTGGTTGATGTACAAAGCCAATCATCAAGAATTCAAGTTATTCTTAATCATGAAAAGCATTAATTAATACGACACGACTACAATGTTTTGTTACCTATACAACGGGAAGATTTGCGGGCTACGGCACCAATGGTTAGACTATTGGTAAACACATCTGTCCATTTCACGATCACATCAGGATCGGTGTCAGAGCAACTTCTGACCATTGTCTGAAGACTCCCTTGATCTAGTTTATTCATCCTAACAGCTAAGGAGGTTATGTCGACCCTACCTATTAGAGTATTGACAAGGACATATTTTGACACCATGAATACAATGATTACATCGCTTCTCTTGTGCTATAGCTAATTCAACCTGAGTAGTAGCTCGCTCATTACTCTTTAATTATTTTGGGGGTGTATAACTCTCCCCGGTTGACTTTGTGACGGCTAACCTGCCCCAATATTAAATTCCTTGCTTGATTAGATACCGCGGTAGTACCGTCAAACTCCTATGGTTGAATTTACGCTTAACTCAAGCCAAGCTAGGCCAGCAATCCATGTGGGACTCACGTACCATACAACGTGGTTACACGTTACCTGACATATCTTGACTTCCGATACTAAGAACTGTATCGTTTGTGACGGGCTGACATCTCGAGCCTGACAAATCCAGAAATCCGCTTGCTTGGCCTCTAACAAACGATTGAAGCAGACATGTGGTAGAGTCCCATATGATGGATATATGTGTCCATGCAGTCCCTTTCATGACAGATATTATTTCAGCATGCAATCTACAAAAGTTGATACGATTAAATACTTAGGAACTACTTTTGAGAACAATCACCATTGTCATTATTTGAAAGATGTTTTACCCTCCTGCGTCCAGTATTAGCCTAGATCCAATTAGAAGTTTGAAATTTAAGCCAGTTGAAACAAGACTTATGAGGGCTGATTGATTATTTGTCTCTGGTTTAACGACAGCCATCCATAAACTTAGGGTCAATGATGTTGAAGGATAGTTTTCAAACACAAGGTTGATATTAGACACTGAATTGTTGGTTGCCAAGATATCGAATTCTGCTTAGAGAAGGCGAATACCAGTTAATGTATATATGTATTAGTTAAATACAGTGAAATCGAAACGATAGTTAATAGAATATATACTTGAACAAGTCCTGCTTCCTGCGGTTGCCATCGTTCCATTTTCGCACGGAATGCATTCTGTTCCACTCTGATGTGGCTGATATGTATTTAGTGGACATACCGCGCATGGAAATACCCCACTCTCAGAGTAGGAACCAGATAAACATTTTGCTGTAGGTGAAGTTAAAATAGGTTCCATAAGCTAAGTTTAAAAGTTGGGTACATTTGGTATCTACAACGTATGATTGTATCAAATAAAATTTTACCCAAGCATTTGCCAATATCATCGGCACCAATATCCGCTGTGAATGTTCCGTCTGGACAGGGCAAGCACTCATCCTGTGCAATAGCATTTTGATACGTACCAAGTGGACAGGGCTCGCATTCACCCTTTGATATGTTAAAATAGCTACCGGTATCACAAGCCCCTAAACAAGAGAACTATGTAATCATGCATCTAATACAGTATCGATGCCGTAAACAGGTTTACAAGCATTAATACTATCAAAAGGGCCTCGTATGCATGTTTAGAACCTACTGCAAGTGATGCCTGAATCGCCAAGATGGAACTTCCTCCCTGGCGGACAATCTATAGATGGCGTTCCTCTTCTGAACGAGTCGGGGTCAACCATCATTCCGTCATCATTCAATTGCAGACCACCAGTTGTTAATGACGCTTCTAAGTGGTCAAAAGTCGCTATCAAGTTCCCCGCAGCAGTATTTGCTGCGTCGAAACCAGAAAGACTTGAGTCGAAAGGTGTCGATATATCAAAGTCGATTGTGGTCACATGAGAGAATGTAGGTAATGATCGGCGTCTGCGACCGGTAACGGTTCCACATTCGATGCGAACATTGTTTATGTTGCATCCTGTTCCACACTGTGAACCAAATGCCGCGGAGGATTCAAGGGCAAGGATAAAGTGATCTCGGATTTCGGCTTGAACTAAGAGGTCTTCACAATCACCAGAAAAATATTTAATTGCAATACCCAAATTCATACCAGTCGGATAAGTTACCACTGAAAACCAATTGGTTAGTATCATTTTACCAAGTAAACCAATCTAAGCTATTTCAACGTTTTAAAATATTTGTTATAAATAAATCCGGTGAGCCGGCAAATTACTCACGTTCACAATCACCAATCTCAGTTTTACCATTGCCTAGGAGCCAACCTTGATCTAATGTGCATGGATACACTCCAGCATTCGGTGCTTGAGCAGTAAGATCATATCCATCTAGGCAGAAAACAGAGGCAAATTTGCCACCGATCCAAGTACTGTACCCAACTGCGCCGTTATCAGGCGGACGCAAATCATCACACTCGGCATCTAAAATCAACAATAAAGACACCAATTATTTTCTAGACAGCACATGAATTTATGAAATGCGATTTAAACGTGATTGGAACATACATTCACAATGCGGCATAGCATTGCCCCCAGTGAATATCCATTCAGCCTCATCATTAATGTTTTCACAGATTGCTGAACTTGACCCATTAATTGTGCTAGATGAATGGCAACTGAACTGGCATTGGGCTCCAATGTATAAATTGTTGCTGCATGTTATCTCCAGAAACTTCGAAGTTGGAAGCGGTAGACAACTCAGCACTGTCAAAAATGAATTTGGTATCGGAAAATAATTTCAAATATGACAATTGAGACATGATTATCAAACGCGTTTTAGAAAAGTAAGATGGGGCGGGCGAAAATTTTCGGGGATTGGAGTGGTTAACTTGTTTATTGATTTAATAAAATTATATGCTTTACTTACCTTTAATGCTGACACTGAACGAGCAGTATGCAGCATTCCCAGTTAGATCTGTAGCTTTATAGGTAACCATGGTGTCACCCCTGAAGAAATCGCCTGAATCTTTAGAACCTTGGGCAGGTACAATATTTCCCACCTGTCCACTATTATCACTGGCTGTAGGATATGTCCATGAAACGATGGTTCCATCGCTATTTTGATCGGCAATACGCACAACGCTCGTAGGACAGTTTTCAAATACAGGCGGTTGTGAATCTGAACAAGGATGAATTTCTCGATTACCCTGTCGTCACAAATGTATAGTAAACCATGAATTCATCGATAGCGTATCTCATTAGTTTTTATCTTTCAAAATGTACAGCTGACCTATGCATTTGCCCGGTTGCACTGACCAGAACCCCGAAGGTCCACAATGTACAGGCAGAAGTCTTTCATCGCTGTAGCCGTCTTGGCAAAAATAATAGCATCGACATTGGTACGTGTGAGAAATTCCACTTGAATCACAAAATTCATTTGTACAATAAACATCAGCATTTGCTATCTGTACCGGCTGTCCACACGTTTGCCCTGAATATGTATGAAACCTAACACTGCTGCTTGACACTTTTTAATGCAAACGTATGTCAGTATACTGATAGTCTATTGTTTCCTAAATCACGGTGAGGATTGCTTAACTTAGCTAAATTATTACGTACGTTTACATGTCATGGCATCATACTGAGTTTCTCCGCATTTTAATTTGTGGTTTGGATCGGTTTTCGTGAAACCTGCGCTACATGTATATTCGCACGAGCCACCATAATATGGCGGGTTAGCATCACATCTATGGGTGTGACCAGCTTCAGTCGACGGCGGCCAAGCGCACCTTTGTACTAGAGAGTAATATAAGTTCTTATTATTACAGCTTGGGGATACATTTATTCTAAGACGTCATTTTTAAAATTCAAAATATATAGTTAATGCCGACCTATTACTTCAAAGACAATGTCACATTGAGCTGTTCCTCCTTCTTGGTCTGTGATTGTATACCGAACCAAATGAAATCCTTCTTCATACTCCTTTCCTTTATTGGTATACCCTGTTGGGCTGCTTGTGGGAGCTTTGCTCTTCAGTTCTGCCCTGAGACGTAAAAAGTTGACAACTGAATTTATAAACCATATTGGAGGTATCCTTGTTCGGGACTCTACCCGTAATTAAAAAGGACACACATTAGGGCCAAGTTAACAAATGTTATCATACTGTAGATGATATCAATTGATACAATTTTTACGTTTTACCGGCAAGCACGAACAGTTGAACGCCGAAGTAGAATTAAAAATAGAAACTTTATTCAACTTAGATTGAATCTCCTATTTAAACTGCGTACACGTTCGATGGTTGGGGCATCCAACTTCGAACATGAACCACGCACAAATACCGTTTATGCAGTGTTTAATAAGTTACATGATGTGTCCCCAGATGCACAACTTTCTCCTACCTGCGTCCCCAGGTCGCTCTACATGCATTTTGCATATAGCCTAGGGCTATCGATGCTGCAGCGTCTATGATCTGTCAGACACAACATCAACATGTTCATATTGTGTTACATTACATGTGAGTTGAAAGTCGTGGCTGAAAGATCGCGGCAGCATCAACAGGCCTATATGCAAAATGCATTCATAACCTGGGGGCGCAGTTAGGAGAAAGTCACATGTCGGGGGACATGCCGTGTAACTTATTAAACACTGCATAGACGTTATTCTTGCGTGAATGATGTTCGCAGTTGGATGTCCCTACCATCAAACGGGTACACAATCAGGAGATTCATCTATATATAATTTCACAAAGCGAAAAGTTTGGGACCCGATTTCGGGAGTTCTGGGGCAAATCGGCGGATTCTGAGTCGGCAGAATCCGAAAGTTAGCAGTATTGTACTCAGTCAGCACATTAAAAACTGTGGCAAACATTTAGAAAGGTGAATTTACCGTAAATTCGTGACTATACCCTTTTCAGAGACATTTTTCGTTTCCCAGACTCATCCCGGAAACAACAACTAGTTATAAATATATACTACAATGAATCTCCTAACTGCGTACACATTCAATGGTAGCTCTACATATACTTTGCATATAGGGCTATGGATGCTACAGAGTGCACAATCTGCCAGACATGACATCAACATGTTTCATATTGCGATACATTACACATCAGTTATCATTATTATTATTAGGCCATGTAAACTTAATAAAATGTTTCTCACGTGCCGCCGCATGGCCCGGAACACCCCCGCATATCCTTTCTTTTTTTTGGATTTAAAAAAAGAAAAAGAACGGGCCGCCCGCACGGCCAAAACCTTCCGAAAAAAAAGAAAATAAGCTGCCCGCCCGCACCACCTCCGAGGAAAAAAAAGAAAGAAAGGCCCGCATCCCGCACCTCCTCCAAGGCCTAAAAATAATAATGGCGAGAAACATTTTATTAACTTTATGGGGCCTTATCATTTTTATTATTGTGTCTGACAAATAAGCCTCAGCATCAATAAGCCTATATGCAAAATGCATTCATAACCTGGGGACGCAGTTAGGAGAAAGTCACACGTCTTTACAACAATCATTTTATATTTAAAAATATTGAGTTTTAATGCGAATTTGCTGTATTTGGGCCATATACCACCAGAGCATTCACCGATTCGTTAACCTGCCAACCATGCGGCATGACCAAATCAATATTCATTTGGTTTAAATCACAATATCTATCTCGTAGGCAGGGATACCAAGGAAGGTTCAAACTGGCTAAAATTAGTGCTAACCACATAGAAGCGCACTAGTATTGTAGGAGGCTTGGTAACAAAGATAAGAAAAATTCACCCATACATGAATTTATGCTGTCTATATTTGCAGATTTGGCATGGAAAACTCCGTGTCCGTATATTTTATAGTTCTCTATCAATAATTCAGAAATGGGATGGTCACAAAATATGAAGAGTTGGAAACCCAGTGAATGGATTTAGCTGACATCATCAGCTGAGCAATTCAACGCGACATTGTACACATAATTGATGATGGCTTACAGATCTAGAATTCTGGAAAGCACTGTCTCTCTATTTAGAAGTATTTTTGGGGAAGTATTAAACTGGTTTTTATTTGTGTACTTTTGTCAAATACTCAAATCTGATTGATAGATATTAATGTTGTATGTTAGACCTTAGTTGTAATTGAAGATACATATAATGAAAAAAAGCTAAACTTTGCCAAAACCACTTGCCGATCCAGCTGGACTTTTGCACCATAACCTATGTTTAGTGATTTGTTGCAGCAGCAGGATTATTGCATAGTAGCTGAAGCTGGTTCCGAGATATAGGGTGTCAAAACTAATACTTTTAAAAGAACATTTAGATTATTTCCAACATTGTTTCCAACAGCAACTAAATTAAAAATCAAATGATGGACAGTCTTACGATCCTTTTACAGCTATTGGTAAATCCCATTCTACTAAAGCATTGGTGGACCCAGATTTAGCAGTTACTGGTACATTTTGTATTACAGTTCCACATGCTATGCTTGGTGGTTTATATGGTGGTGCTTGTGCATCATCTAGAAATAAAGGCAATGGTTTTCGTATAAATATTATAGATAATCTAGATAATGTATTCAATATCAAATAAATGAAATCTCATTTCATAACCAATTGCACTATCCTTACATTTACAATATGAGAAGAGTATAAAGATGGAGAAGCAAAACCCTCTTTTCGTTCTCCGCTCTGAAAGTTGAATTAGATCAATGCATGATGTAACAATTATAATGTAATAACACGGGTTAAGAAGCTTGTAAGTTAAAATTTACAGTGTGTTTAGTAAGACTCAAAGGTACCCTTTTTTGAACTGATTATCTCGGAACAATCGGTGCTTCCTTTTAACTTCCCTTCCGAGGAACAGAGGAAGCTGTGCTCGTTTTGTCCACATGTGTACTGACATACTGTACCGCTGCTTATGACAGAGCCGGAAGTTCTGTTAGAGTAGCCGTCGCTACATCTCAGCGGAAACTGCTGAAGTACATCAGGAATGAGGCAAGTATCTCCCTGTAAGCGAGAGACATATATGCATATTATCCTAAGGTATGTTTAGATCAAAATGGTCATTACTGATCCGTTTGAGATTATTTCCTTATGTTACAACGAAAACATAAATTCCCAGGTTTTAATGTAAAAGTCAATGGGGGCTAAGATTGGTAGGGTTCAATAATGGATTCAGAATCAAGCTCCGCTCTGATTACTCCTTCGAAAAAGCTGTCAAATATCTATCTAAAAAGCTAGGATTTCGGATTGATGTTGATTATTATGAGTCTCCGCGTTTTGAGGACAGGTAACTGAGACTGAGATCAAACCCTGACAACCCTGGTAATAGTTTCCATAGAGGAGGCATATCGTCTACTTTTGAATCGAGACAGTTCAGAACAGAACCCATCCCTTAGTTAGAATAAATGGAAACATTGGTGCGATAATTCCTCGATAACTAGTTATCTTTCACAGGAACAAGTCTCCGGCCAATAAACTGAATATCAAAGAGCCACAAATGTATAGTAAAGCTACCTACCTGTACCGCAGAAACTAACATTAAATGCAAAAGAAACACAGGTACCGCTTCAACGAGCTTCATTTGCAATGCCATCAACCGATTACCTCAACAGCTAAAGAGAAAATGGCATATTCAAACAGACGAGTTAACTAATAAATGATTACTACAGCCAATCAGATCGAATCATCCTAATTCAAGAATTCCCCAATTTCTATATATAACTCTGTAAATGACAATCATAATGCCAAGGACAACCCATTGTATTTTCTTAAAATAACGCCCCCTGGTTGAATGTTATAAGTAAGTAAGGTTATGGTCTTTGATGAAAGATACGATGTGGATAAAGAGAAAACTGCATTCGAAACAGGTACCTGATATCCCAGATACCAGACATGTCTGTCTTGATAAACAACTGTTGTGATTTTATG
>JAXGGS010578913.1:0-10411 GCA_035585475.1 Armandia brevis | reverse complement strand
CGTCGTTCCTGTACTTGTCCGAAGGGCAAAGATTGTCACTGGGAAGCTCCAGATTACCAGAATTGTACATCATACACTCTCCGCTCTTATCTGAGACGAGTAAGTAGGGTTGATTCTATGTCATTTTGGTACTATTAACTAGCAACATTTTCAAATGCACGTTACTCCGTCTCATCTACCTGGTACTTATACATTTTATACATGTATTTATAAAAGACACCGGCAAATTGCAGGTGCAATTCATATTGATGACTCAGTAACCGTCAATACATACTGAATCACTTTTATTTGGTCAAGTGAATTGATCTAAGTAGAAAAAAGTGCCTCCACAGGTGTTGATGAATATGATTACGTATTATTAACTCGATGTATTTTTGCCACAGATAACTCAGTTGAGCCTAGGTTACCAAGTGTCGACCGTGAAAAACTACACCACCAGATTATTAGCTGTTATGGAGAACAATAATTTTAAATACCGCGGTGATGTGGGCATAGTTACAAAAATCATCCGAACTCTGCTGACGTACACGCGTGATTTCTTATCCAACGACACCTTAGATACACGGGTAGGCCAAGCCAATATTACAAACATTATTAAAAAACAAATTGGCTTCAAAATAGTGCAGTAGATTTATAATGTTTTGACATTTTTCATGACTTCTGCCACTCTTGTTATTTGCAGATGGTACTGAGCATGATAAATGCCTCTATGTTTGAGGCCATTTCCATGCATTCTCTCTACAACCTGCCGCATCTGCCGTTGAACGTCATGGCTCTGGTCGATCTGCTTAGCTCTAATATAAAGCTGTATGAAAATGAGACGATGAATATTAATACTAAAACCATCGGTAGGTCGTTGACTGTTGCACCGGGTTGTTTCGAATCTATGTTTTATTTCACATCTACAGACAATTATTACATGTCGTTTCCTGTTAGATTTGCTTGTTGAATTATTACGAATGTCATCGCTCTCATTCAACAAATCTACGTTTTCCAGATTTTGTCACCGCTTCGTTCCACCCCGGATCCCCTAGTTACTCTGTTGTTTATAACGACAAATTAGACGTGTCTCTCGAGAACGACCCATTTAAAACAGGTAGAGGACTATTCATCGCTCAAAAGTTGTAATTATCGGTAAACCGGGTCAACAACCCCAATATCATATTTCTAAGGTTTCAGCATATACTTGTTTTCCAGGCAACGAGTCCATTAGAACGACGGATTTATCTGTGAATGTGACTGTGACGGTGTTCAAAAGTAATTCCTTCTTCAGAGATTCTCCATACACGGGGTACGAATTATGCTAAACAATATTCATAGTTCATACACAGTCTGAAAACGGTTTTGGATATATATGAAATGTGACTGGTCAATTAATGAATTAATCGGGCGTATTTTTCGCAGAATGGAAGAGTACCGTCTCGATTCGTTATTATTAACGATAGGATTCATGCAATCGTTGATAACTTTACCTGATCAATCTGTCCACATCGTATCGTATTACGTCCGATTTCACCACCCGTCTATGACTATGGTTGGTAAAAAAACATACGATCCAAATACCGGGAATTACATCTTAGTAATGCTTTGATGACACGTTGTGTCACTCGCTTATTTCACATATGATTGGTTTTCTAGGAAGAATACACGATGAGGGAGATGAAATGTATGTCATTAGACAACGGGTGAGCAATTCATGCTATTTACCAATATAATCATGCGATAACAGAGAAATGCCATCAGAACGTATTAAAGTTCACTTATTGTATTTATCCTTAATCGGTCTCAGGGAATGGAAGTTATCATCGGCATGTGAAATTCATCAAGCCACGCAACGCGAAACTGTTTGTAAATGTGTAGGACCAGGCTCCCTTGCCTTGGCAGCCAAGAAAATTTACCGAGAGGTGAGTACTCACTGAGATGGGGCTACAAGATTCAGCGTTTGAACCGATTAAGAACAAGCCAATCAGCAATGGCGATAGCGCCTGAATCTCTATACATATGCGTTGTTGCAGCGAGGATTTTAAGTCCTGTGCATCTAGGTTTCAGATTATTCAAACCGTATTGCCATATTTTCAGGATATTGTTGAGGAAGTTGTTGTGCCTGAGGTTATGATATTGGTGTCATCTATCATATCCCTCGTGAGCTTTGTCCTAGTTGCCTTTATAAATATCTGCTTCTTAAGGTAAGACTGTAATCCCTTAAAATCTTCTTAAGAGCGAGAGTAATTTTGGTTCGCCACGGCACCGGTATCCAAGCAGTGACCTATATATGAGTGCAATTTTCCTTCGTAGAAAAAGCCTTGGGAAAGGAATCGTAATGCATCTCCAATATGTGTGTGTTCTCATCATTATCGACGGAATCTTAATTGGTGGTTTTTTTAAGACAGCACAACCGGTACCGATTCACTTCAGTGCTTACTCTGTACATGTTCATTGCCGCACGTTTGTTTATTCCGAACTTGTTTACGCCGATTCAATTACCGGTTCGTGTATTTGCAGATCCTATGTCAGTCCATTACGATGATGCTGTTTATAATGTACACTATTGCCATGGCTCTCGTACTGGCAGACTCGGTGGGCTTGTATAAAAACATCGTTCACAAGACCTCTATGACTGCCTGCCAGCAGATGACAGTCGTGTTTGGTGAATAAAAAAACAATTACCAACCTCATTACCTTCGTTAAAATGGAGACTAAGTACATATTCTAAGCTCCCTTGGTAACTCACTGCTTTCAGGAATATTGGTAATGATGACAATTTTATTGGCAATTCTTGGAGCGAAACTTCGTCTAAGTGGAAATGGATATGTGTAAGCCCCATTAGATATATATGAATATATGCTTTAACTATACTTTGCGGTGCTGGATGATGCATAATAATGTCATTCAACATTCTTATTTTTAGATGCTGGATTTCATTCCCCTATTGGGAGTCCATTCTTCTATGCTCTATTGGTGGATTCACAGTCTTAGTAAGATACAAGATTCATAAAACATGTTTTATTATCAGGCTCAAACATTACAAAAAATGTATGCTACTATCACGAGCCATCAAACGAAAATTTCTTTCAGCTTTATACAATTTACATATCACTGGTTTGCAAAACGCTGATTAAGGGCGCAAAAGATGAGGACACAAGGGAGAGAATGTAAGGGTAGAATCTGATTCAAAACTGATTCCTTAACATTTAAAACACCTTTACCATATTTCCAGCAAATAGGTCATGAAATGCCATCTGATCTTGCAGCCTGGTTGTCTGTAGATGCCTCGTTAATCAAGTGCTGCTGCTGGGTGGCATTATCTCCAGCGTGCTGTTAGCCACGTACCCATCGAATCTTGTCTCCCACTATTGTTTCGGCGCTTTCCATTGTTGCCTTGTAAGTTATGATATTTTAACATCCGCCGTCGGCCTAATGTGTATAGACTTGTATGCATCAGCGCGTTTGAATAAACTAACGCTATGCTTTACAGACGGGACATAAATTTAACCAATCTGTCACTATAGTTAACGTTTAAAAATTCGTATTTCACAATGAAAAGGAATAAAAATTTAATTACATGTACTTTAACATACTAATGCAAGGGCATAATTGATCGCCATGGTTTATTCAACCGTTGGTTATTTTGCAAAATTAATGCATTAATGACAGTATGAGTTATCTGCCTTACTTATTCTTTGTACATTTTGTATCTCATTTGTTTGGCAGGCTCTCTTCCATCTCCACCTTACCTTGTGCAAGTGTTTGAATAACCAGCAATGTGAGTGGTCATTCTCGCTGGATAATAAAGGATTCAAAGTCCCCGATGATTGTTCAGGAATCAAAAATAAAGTCATATCTTGTATATGGGAAAACAAAAAGGTAGTTTTGTGCTCTAGCACCTGCCATTTCAAAATCCGGTGCACATTAGTTGACCTAATTTTCCGTTTTTGTAGAAAAACACAAAGTTGAATATTTTTCTTTTGTTTTGCAGCTGTACCATACTTCCACTAAAGGTAAGATATTAGTATGCAGATGTTTCTTGCTAAATTATTACCTAATTATTAAGTCATTGACCATCAGGACATTAACCTCTCGGTCTCTTTGCCTCGACAGACTCACTGATATCTGCCAACATTTCACAGCGGTCGGCTTCCATAGAGGAAGCGCTGCACCGGCGTAACAGCCTGAAGTACACGCGAGAGAAGAAGTACAAGCTGATGTCACTGCTGGGCACGGCGTCCTGCCAGTGTAACAAGGAGGACGGGCTGTGTCGCTGCTCGGAAGTAGTACCGTCGATATCCAACAAGAGGTGCTACCCTCTCCGCGGTCGCTCCTTCATCGTTGACGATACTACTGACGCGGATGACCCGAGCGCGCCGTTAAATCCGAGGGACGAAGCTCCGGTGCCGTTCCCCGAGCTGGCGAGCAGCGAGGCGCAGGTGTTATCACAGTGTAAGTCAGGCCTGTGCCGGGGCAAGTGTATATGTTCCCCGTCCAGCAAGCTCCTGCCCAACGTCGTGGACGTGACGGATCCCGACCGAGCTCTGGTGACTTTTAAAAGAAAGGAGCCCTCTCTGGCTTCTGTTGCTGCTGCGGGGAGGAAAGACTCTGCTTCTTCTAGTTGTGCATCCACCAAAGCATCAGAATCGTCTGAGACGAGCGCAAATGCACATGCAAGTCCCGAATAACACGAACTAGTCTAAATCACGAATAACATACTTCAATGCTATTGTGTTCAAAACCTCGCATTTTTTACAGAATGTACCGCAGCAGTTCTTCTATTTATTACTGTTACGAGACATTTCGCTTGTCATGTTGATCGATGTATTGAATAATATAAAAACTACATGTATAACATGTGCCACTCCAATGGGTTACCGGTAATTATTATTGTTATGTTGCGTTAATGACACTGTAAGAGGCCTTGTAATATATGCAAATTGCTATTTCCATGTTCACCTCTGGGTTATTCCTAATGCTAGAGAAGCCTTATATAAATAAAAGTTCTGCTGATTATTAACCCAAGGAAACAGCAGATTAATTGATGATCATATTAACGCATCTGCACGATTTCTACACCTATCCGATATATATTATATAATTCCATAAACATTCCTGCAACATGCTATGCAATTCATCAATTTAAACTCGTATATTTTGGGTTGCAGTATTTCATGTCAACTTTTACACGTTCATACCAACGCAAGTCATTTGTTTTATAATATGTCATATAAAACGTGTTAAAATATCAATAACAGATGTTTACCGGACAATCCTTTTGAAAGTATTAACAATGTAAAACATACAAGGAAACGTTGATCACACCGAAGCTTGATATCATCTCATTGGATATATTAATATATCGAAAACTCTACCACCTATATGATTGTGTAGATATAGTGCTATTAGACTGTTGTCTCATTTGTTTGCAGTATTAAATCTAGTTGTGTTCCTTTGGAAACTTGGGACGTTAAACGAGATGTTCAATGTATGTTTCGAGTATATTCACTTATCCCCATGACGCAAATATGTCAAAATTGTGTTTATAAACATGAATCATTAAAAAACGATACTTGTGTTATTTGTTTGTGTAAATAAACAATAGGATTCATTTCGCTTTCAGACACCGAAAAACCTTATATACATATCATTTTGCTACAAGCCAGGTAAATATTTCGCATTCTGACTGTAGTCAGTCAGTACTAAAGGTTAAGACCTTCGGCTTAAACCAGGTGTACTACTTTCCCCATCACGGCTTGTCTTTTCCCAATTTGAGAAGAAAAAGCGCACCGAAAGACAATATAGTTCAACTGCCGTAAAACTATAACCACAACAGGATTGCCATCTGCGGAGCATCCGTAATAACACGGAGATCTGGGGCCCCGCCAGCCGCCTCGCCGCAGTCCTCTGAGGTGAGAGCTGGCGGGGGCAAACACAAAATCGATTGAGCGCTTGCTCCTCCTCCTGCAGCAGCTGAGCAATGAGACCGGGCGGCGGAAGACAGTACTCGGCTATGTGCGGATTGAGGGCCCGTGTATTCACGCTGAATGTTAACCGCCCACGACAGTGACGGAGTCACCGGCCCGCTTAACGCACGCACACAGCTACACACAGTGCTAGGTAATTGTTCCGTCCTCCTGACCGATGAATCGAGCTCTCCGTGTCCCTGTATCGTCGGCTCCTGACGAACATCGTGATTTGCTGCTGTGACACACTGAGGCTCCGAGTATTGACACTGTGTGGAGGAGTGTGTGCTCAGATCGACGGCGACCTGATACGCATAACAAGCAGCTTCCCCTGTAAACGGCGAATATTACATTGAGTTAGCCCGGCTTCGTGTTACAAGACCAGGGCCATATTTGAGTGAGCAGGACGGATCTCACGTGTCGCGATGGACTTGGTCGCCGACTATCCAAAACAGTATTATTGATGGTGAGTATAAAATCTGACGCTTTATAATAACACAGTTGCGCTTAAAGCAGCACATGGAAACACCAAGGCATTACCAGTGATATACGGGTGTGTGTGTGGTATACACCGATGCTGTCTGCATGTATGCAGACCCCCATGGTGGCTTACGGAAGACTGAAGCAGTTAGCTGTACATTAGGGTAATTGGTGGAGATGCGGCTATTGACTTTGACAGGGAGAATGGGTTTGGTCTAGACTCGTTCGAGAACGGTTATTAACTTATACGCTCAGCTTATGTGTTATGTTTGGTGCATTTCTGCTGTAATTGTGGTGCTCTCTTGTCGGATTAGCGTCTTCGCCTCGCGTGGAATGCTCTATATTTGATATCCTTCCAAAGAAACCGGCGTTAACCCTCATTCCTTATGCTTCCTGTGGCAAGTAACAAAAACAGGCTGGCAGTATCGCATGCAGAGTTATGCTCATATTGCGTTGGCGATGACAATTTGTACTGTTTTTATGTACAGTCTGTCTGTCGGTTTTTATTATTGATTTAAACTGGAATTGATCAGTGATCTTCTATTCGCGCGATTGTTTATCAAATTCGTCCAATTTATAAAAATAAAGCAATATTTAATACTGATTGGGGTTGCTATAAAACTGGTATTTATTGACCAGTGTACTTTGTGACCTCTCTGATTTATTGCGAAGTCGGAACGTAAATGTCACTAGCAATCGATCGGAGTTGGACCAAAACGGGATTCGGATCGGTCAACATAATTGATTTTTAGATAAAAAACATAACATGATATAATTTATTAAGTGTAGACATGTGATGTTAACAGGTGGTCAGCTGAAAAACACGTGAGCCCCGAGATCGCCCTGGATAATATCAAATCTGTTTGATTAACGATTTTTGTTTGTGCTTAAATATGATTTAAGCAATTGAACTGTGAGTCGAGAGGTGGAAGCAGAACATCATAAAGCTTCCTGCCGGCCACCACGCCATTTGTCATCTGTTTTATGAGAATTGTCCATATCCGTGCTTTCTATTACAGTTTTAGCTACATGCCATTGAGAAGAGAAAACGAGTCACCGGGGAGGCTGAATTCGTGGAACTCTCCAAATGCCGAGCAACCAGATGAAAAGTCGATCCAATTTGAGCCACCGTTGTAAGGGTGGATTGGAATGCTGCATCAACTCTGCTTACGTCTTGCGCCTTTGACGACAAATTGATCGATACTAGACCGAATAAAAGTGAATATGAAGGTAGCAGAGGAGCAGCGGACTCGACTGGATAAGTTGGCGGATATTTTCCAACATGTCAGGGATATATCGACTAAAATCTCCCAGATGGACGATCCACTGCCGGAGCAATTGCAACAAAGTATTCCCGGCTATCTGCAGATTCTAAACTCATGCGTGGAAGGTCTGAGATCAAGGAACTGGCCTTTTGTACTAGCAGGTAAGATCAATGCGACTGGTATTTGAAATCACGCGCACAATATGCAGTGTTTTTTAATGAATAAGTCCCAAAATCCGAAATATTTTTTTTCGACGAATCGAGTCTTTAAGCGTTCACCCTGTCACTTTTTTATCTATATGATATGGTTTAATGACTTGATAATACAACATACATTATGTCATAGTTTGAGTAAGATTAACAAGCCAAAAGGAGCACTAAAAACAGCTAAGGTCATGACAAAGCTCCAAATGAGTGAAGTGTTTATCAATTTCTGGCATGTAATCACCTGCCGCATTGACGTTTGTTTGTTGGATACAGGAGAAGACAGAACCGTGTGGATGAGTTTTCTCTCAGCTGTGACCGATGATTACTCTGGTCTCATTAGCGACGACAAGCGACAATTGCAGACACTTCTCTCCGGCACCAAGTCGCAGCTAATCAGGCTCACGCATAATGAGAGGATCTATTTCGATGTTTCTGTAGAAGAGAATCCGTCCTGTCTGCCGGTCGTGGTAGAAAACTGGGACGCGTTAACCACACTGGAGAACCAAAGATATGACGAAGGCTCTAAAGCCGGTCCTCATAAGATAGATATCCATCTACCATTAACGACGCTAAAAGTATGCAATCTCATTAGAGTTGGTATGACAACGCATTGCTGTATTTCTTCCATCGTTCTAGATGCAATGTCATGGCAATATTGCGTTATTTATAGGATGGCTTCGAGTTGATGGTTGTCAACGACTCCTGGGAGAGAAATGGAACAGAGGATATGGTGCATCTACTTTCACAGTCCTATGGATTGATATACGTCCTTAACTTAGACAATCTTGCCGAAAATGGAAAAGTAAGTCACGTCACGGTCGCTGGTAAATGTATTTCAAAAGTCCATTAGTTAATCGAGTTTTCCATATCATTCATTACAGTGTTCTAGCATAAGTGTTGGGATTTATTTTCAATTTACCTCGAGTTTTTAATAAGATTTTTGAAGGTAATGAACACTGAAACCCATTTGTCCTTTGTAGTTTGGATGCATGTTGCAGCAGCTCCAGCTTGAGCCGTCCATTAGCAAAGAAACGCAGCCATTCATGGTCGTCTGTCTGACGGAAAACCAGGTATAATAATTAGCACATATCATATTACATCAGCGTCTTCCGGGATGAGTTAGAACATCATCGCCCCTGTAATTTCATCAACAAATCAGTCAATATGATACACTACAGTCATAGAAGTGTGTTGGCTGTGCGTGTATATACGGTTTCTGTTCGCCTTTCAGAGTGTAAGCAAGGAATCGTTTCTTAGTATTGCCAGTGAACATTTATCGAGATTGGAAGAAAGTTCAGTTGATTACCTCTACACGGCTTCATCAACAAGCAAAACAGTAAGCTTGGACCATCTCCGACAGCTAGATAAAGTCAAGAAAAACATCCAAACGATGTTTAATAGGAGCATCGACACAAAAATCAAATTGCAATTCAGGTATGAGTCTAGTCTCCGACGGTAATTAAGCCCATCAATTCGATATCATAAATGTCAAAGTTATTTCTGACAACATCATATTTCGTTACTATCGGGAAGGGATTTGTTGACACTTGCAACGTGTGCAAATGTATTTTAACCGCACGTTTCCTTTCGTTTCCAGTTGGCTTAACTCGTACATTGCTAGAGTACTGTATTGCATGAGATCGTTCTTCCCACAAGCGGAGAAATCCCACGAGGATAGACTAAAAACGTACGCCGTAATCCAATCCAATCTAGAAACTCTGACGTCAAGAGCAGAAACGTACCTGCAATTGTTAAAGGCGGAGGTGGATGAAAAGGTCGACTACTCCCTGGATTTGTTAAAGGAGTACCTTAGCAACGAAGATGTGATTACGATTATATCCACATGGGCCGATGAAGATGCCCCAGACGATGACCTCTGGTCGGATCTGGATCTAACCATCCAATCTCGGATCAGCTATCGGATTAAGCGGGAGCTGTTGTCCTGGGAGGAACACAGTCAATACTTCGCCAACGTCCGTCCCCAGTTGATCGAGCAATACGAGCGGAACTTTAGTGGCATTAAGTCGGAGATATCCACGGTGGAGGGAATGATTTCCCGGACCAGTTCGATCGTTGGAATCAGTGACGTAGCTCAAGCGGCGCGCGAAGCAGACGACAGTGACTCTCTTATTCTCCTGCCGACCGCGTTCAATTTAAAGCTCAAACAGAAGATTGCTCTAGGAATCGCCGCCCCTTTTCTGTTCCCATTCGCCCTAGCAGCGGTGATTCTCGGACTGCCAATCATTGGCGGAATCGCTGCGAAGGAATTCATCATAGAGAAGGTGGGCGAAAGCAAGTTGAAAGACTACAAGGCGAATAAGGTGGATTACCTGCAGCGAAGGACGCGGGAGGAGATAAAGCGGTATGCAGATGACGGCGCCCTCGGTGAATTTGTAATGCGACAGTTGAAACCGGCGTACGTCTGTATCCATCAACTTCAAAACGAAATCCCGCGACTGATCCGAGCGGACAGGGCTCAGATTCTCAGCTTACAGAAGGACGAGAGGGA
>JAXGGS010578802.1:0-10412 GCA_035585475.1 Armandia brevis | reverse complement strand
GCTGCTGCCCCTAAGTACTCTAGGGTTGGATCAGATCAATGTCATAAGCAGCAATAACGAAACATACAGTTCTGATGATGAACATTGGAAAAACTTTGAAGGTTTTGTTTTTGATTATTTTAGCGGGCATGTACGAGATCATATTGAAAACACATTTATCGGTTACATAGGCTCAGAAAGATATTACAGCAGTGCCCTTATATTGGACTTGATTAATAGAATGTGTCACTTCTGCCAAGATCCACTTGAATATGGTGACATCGACGGCACATCTGTCACTATTCTCCCAAAGCTGCAAGTAGAGCTGGCTGTTTGGGGATGTCAGCTAGCTTTTGATTCACTGGTAAAAGTGCACAGAAGATACATCGATAGTATCAGTGCAAAATCCGAGCTGACAAACCACAAAGACAGGATGTTCAACTTTTTTAAGAACTGTCTGAATGAGTCTGGCATGGAGATAACTGTAGCGGAATATGTGGCTGACACAATCCTTGGAATCGTGCCCGAGCCGGTTAGGCGGATAGTCGTAGAGCAGTTGCAGGACGAAATGAGAATAGATTATAAAAACAAACAAAATATACTAAATACGATGCTAAAATGTTTTGTTACAAAGAAATGCTCCTTTAAACAGTTCCTGTCTGAGGTGAGCAATGTAAAAGAATCTGCACCGAAATGGTTGCAAAGTGAGGCCAAATCGAGGTTTGAAGATAACGAAAAATTAATCCTATCTGATACCATTGATACTATAATCGAGTCTCTGAGCAACATCCTTGTCGACAAGGACCTCGACCAGGAGCAAGGCATTGAAGCAAATCAGTGGTTGAACACATTTTGGAATAAGTTTACGAACATATATCAGATTAGTATGGACTTCAGTTGGGACAACCCATTGGATGATTCATTCTTCATATCTAACGTAGCAGCATTTCACAAATTAATAATTTGTAAAGTACGTGAAAAGCTGCAATGTTTACAATCCATCAGTTTCGAACAGCTCCCCTGCAATATGCTATGGTTTGAAAGATTTGTAAAGGAGATATGGGGTTGTGACGCCGTGTGTCCTTTTTGCAAAGAACCTTGCATCTTATCAGACAAAGACCACAACAGAAATGATGGTATCAAACATAAATGCAATGATCATCGAATATTAGGTTTGTTTGGTTACATGAATGATAAGACCAAGAGCCTGCAGCTAGTCAACTGCAACATAGCGGTGGGGAAGAAACATTTTACATACAAAGAGAAAGTCGAGAAGAAGTGGTTCCTGCCTTGGCGTTCGGCCGAGGCAAAAATCTGTTTCTCGGATTACAAACGTCGGTTCAAAGATTGGGACATCAGCACGGTCGAGTGCGCACCTAACACATTCTGGAAAAAGGCGATCATCTACTACTCTGAGAGCGCTACAGCGCACTATAGAGCAGAGGCCCTTCCTGAAATACCCGACTTCTGGAGAATTCAGTCTGAGCCTGACGATGTATGCGGCCTTAAATTCGACACACATGTTTAAACAGCAGAATAATCTTTCGAGCTATTCTGTATCGTGGCTCAGCCCGGACTAACCTGCACTATACTGGTTACGTAAATAACTGATAAATGTACAATTTGCCGATTTAAAAAAAAATAAATTAATTAGTAGATGATTTACCTTCACGGGGGATATTTCGCACAGTGAATATTATCTCATTTTATCAGTTGCTGTGAGCTATATCATTGACATTTATTTAATAAAACTGTGTCTCATTGTACTATTGACGAGGTGTTACATTAATTGATGTCGAAAGAACCATTGACTAGCTTCATAGTACCGAGTAATTATAGTTGGATATTCAATAATTTTGAATGGTGAGCCCTACATACTAACTTTAAATGATGCCGTAACGAATTGAAGTTTTTTATAAAGATAAACCTCGGGTTTTACTGTCAAGTTAAAAGCTGGGATGATCAATGTACTCTGACGGTAGATTATATACATGTTGGTGCAGTAAACATTAATACGAACAAAGCGTGATGCTTATAACTTAGCGTATAGACGTTTCAGAGTCCAATAGTAAGTGGCTAATGTCAACCGGTTATATATAAGTTTTTGTAAGGTGTACATGTAGGTTTGAAGTTACCTGATCTATTACTTAGCATAAAAGTCAGGGTTCAAGTATTCTCGTAAGTAAGTTAAATACAAGCTACTAAATCAGGTACGATCACGACGTGAAGCAAGGATGCAGCATAACTGACATCATGGGCAACTTCTTAAATAAGCTGCTTAACAGATCACAGAAAAAGGGAAATGTGGACGATTCAACTGTCGAAAATGATCAACAGCGATCTGATCCCGCAAGTCCCCTAAATTCACCGCAAGGTAAGGATATAAAAATATACAATGTAATTACACACATTGACCGACTATTGTTTTCAATCATCATTATGTTGCCCCCAATATTCAAACTGTATTTCGAAGGGAATATATAAACGTGCTGCTTTTTAAAATCGGATAAATATATTGCACTTACGTACGAAGCCCACATGATGATTACAGAATCACTATTACAAACAGGTAACGTCTATCGATAGTAGTCCCTCGTTGAAATCATCAACTTTTGGTCAACCATTATTCTAGTCAGAGAACTCAAGTCCTGATTGTAGGCCACCTAGTTTTATTCTAAACAGGTTAATTATAATAATTCACATTCAAACAAACAGTACTTATTCATCTGAAAATGTATCACATTATATGATCCTTTATTGCTGCGTATACAATAAACCTACCTTGTAGACCTTGTAGGTGCTCAGATTAAATTTTGATTATATTATTGCTCATAGATTCATGACAAGTTATGTTATTCCAGATTTGCCCAAAAGTATTCCAAACACGTCTGAAGGTGACGAAAATCAGAATGCCCAGAATCAATCTAAAAAAAGTAGGTATTTACTGGAATCTCGGGGAATATTTGAGAATTGCTTAGAAATCAAAATAACTTGTTCGCAAGGTCCTTTCTAAAAAAGTTTGATATTACCATACGTTCATGTGACAAGGTTGTAACCGCTCAGCTTACTGTTCGTTTATTATTGAACCTCAGTTGCAAATGATAGTTAATTGTACATGTATACCTTTTATGGAACACAGGACAACTGGCACTTTCTTTGTTGAAAATGTATCAATTATAGAATCTCTACAGTTGCACGTTATGTTAAGTAGCCATCACCGTTATTACTTGCTCATGCAGGCACGGAGGTTGCGGGTAAATTATCAACGGCTACAGGGGAGTCCATAGGTGCGTATAGTGATTGTTTTGTTGCAATTCATTGAGCTATAAAATGTATTGTTTAATTTCTATAATTAAATATTGCAAAATACCTTTATTTTTATGCTAATACGTATTTGAATAAAGTAAGAACTTACAATAATGTTTTATTCTAACTGCAAGAAAAAACACGGTCATCAAACATTTATGTCATGCGTTACATAAAAATTCTATCGTAAATAGCAAGTTATTTCAATTAGGATCTAGATGGGAATGGAACGAACGATACACCAACCTCGATATCGAGACCGATTGCCGAAGGTGTCCGAGAACTGATGACAATCGTGTGGTCTGGAAATGGCCGTATTTCGAATTTCCCCGACTGAAGTCATTTAAGACCGGAAACTCGGTCTTAGAAAAATGTTTAATCGAACTCAGATTAGAAGAACACTTTCCCGGGCGATTGACCTTATCAGACATATTTCAGATAAGAAATTACTCTTCGAATTATAATGAGTTTCCTGATTCAGTCCCTTTTATGTATTTGTTGAATATTCTTAGGGGTGATCCAACTTTTAGAGGAAAGTCAATGTCCATACAAGCTAAAAATAACGATCATGGTCCAGTGCATCCACAAGATACGTTTATTCTCATGCTACTCTCGTCTAGCTCTGCACTGATGCATGTCATATATAAGAGAATGGGCGAGCTGCACTTCGCAGCACCAGTAATTATGTATGACCCTACTACTGGACCTGAAGCTAAACGTTTACTCTCTGCACTTCACCTTCATCAATCCACTAGTTCTATAGAAAAAAGTATTGATACGTATACGGTCGGTATTTTGAGAATCGGAACCACGTCTAATGTTTCAAAAACGCGGGTATTAAACATTATCCTTGGCGACACAAATCATCAGACATTTCTTCATAGAAACAGTGTTGGTCTATGTGTCAGGGAATTCGCTGAAGGTTCGATTGAGGGTGTATATTTCTCTGATAAGCGAGCGTCAAAGAAAATGTTTATTCTTAATCTGAGGGGTGATGGTACAGAAAATAAGGAACACGTGGACTTTTTAAAGACACATTCTTCGGTCATTGTAATATTTGTTCCATATAACTCTATGAGTAACAATACCATGAAGGATATTTTACTGGACTTGGCCAAGTCAAAATACGTAATAGTCGTTTACGATCTAGATGGCTCTGTCACAGATTATAACTCCATTAACAGTGACAGAAAAGCTTTCTTACAAGAAATTAAGAAACATGGTAGAGGTCACAAATTATTGAGAACTTTTGATGAGAACATGACTGTTAACAAGAATGCACCCCAAATAGCGAGTGAGATTTTATGTGCAATCTATAGTGCTTTAAATGATCAAAGTGAACCAATCTTGCCAGTTATGCATACCTACTGGGATGAACTTGGTCCAAAAAGTAAAAGCTGCGATTTTGAAAGTACGTTAGCTGAGGGCATAATATTTCAGTCAAAAGACATTTTTCCTTATCAGCTATTTTGGCCACGTAATTTGTTGCTTCCCTATGTAGAAGCTAATAAGGATGTACTGAATGAACCACACATGCTCATGGAACAGTTCATCAGGGCCTTAATCAGTCAAAATGCCCTGAAAATATCATTGTCGACTGAAGTTCAATTGTCAGCTATGACGAAAAGTTTGACAGAAAAGCATTCCGAAAAATATGATGTGGAATGGAAAACACTCCAAGACTTGCGAAAAGACCCTAACGAGATTAACAATGTTCTGAAGCGCCAACAATCACTTCAAGAGTTAGAGAAAACTATTAGAAACAGTTCATTTAGCTTCAACACTTTTGTCAGAGAAACAGGTTACATGTACGAAGTTGCTCTGAGACTACAGCCTATCCTTACCAAAGTGTCGGGGCTGATGTCAACACCGGATGCTGTCGCCGAATTGATGGCATCTGGACTGACAGTGGAGATTTATGATGGAAATACGGGTTATATACCATCACTGTGGCTAGAGTCCATCTTTTTATCTATACAGTTTAGATACAAGCAAGATCGCCTATTAGTGGTTGGGATTCTGGGCGGGAACAAATCTGGGAAGTCTACATTGTTAAACACAACCTTCGGATGCATGTTTCCAGTTTCTCGCGATAACTATAACAGAGGAATATCAATGTCGCTATTAAAAGTTGACGCATCGGAAACATCCCCAGCAGACTACATTTTGGTGCTTGACACGGTTTCTTATCAGAGTTCACATAATGAATCACAATGGAAAAATGATGAAGATATTGCTGCAATTTGCCTATCCCTTTCAGATATAATTATTTTGAATATTGTTGGGGAAAATTATTCGGAGGTAAAAAAGAAATTTATTTCTGGTCTTGAGGTACTTATACGATCGAAGACACCGGTTGACAATCGAAAAGCCTGTCTTCTTGTTCACCAGAACGTTTCTTCAAATAACGCCCCGGATACTATGAAAATGGGTCAGAGAAAGGTTTTTGAATCTATTAGCACTGCAATCTCCGAGATTGGAGAGACACTAGAACATCCAGACATTAATAGTTTGGAGGATATCATACAAGGAGATAAGGACGAAGACATTTTTTTTTTCCCTGGCTATATTTCTGGAGGCGCGCACAAAACCAACGATATAAATCCCAGTTACGTTGATACAGCAAATAGTTTGTTTAGTCGCATATTGGCAGTTCTCAAAACTTGCAATACAAAAAAGACGTCGTCAGATTTGATGAAACTATTGCATATATGGCAGACATACCTTTCGTCCGATAATGTGGGAAATGAGTCTCTTTTATCACTTGAGCGGTCTGCGGCGACGGCAAAAAGTATGATTTATAAATGGAAAAAGCAGTTTGAACTTTTCTCGTTTTCCAAGATCTTCTGGAAGGTTCATCCGGATATTTTGCAGGTCTGTGATGCCAAACTGGCTGAATACTTGGACAACTATAGAGGAGTCCTTAATGAAAATACATATCAGATTCAAACATTTCGCCAATTGGAATATTCGCTCGATGAACATTCCTCAAATAACGTGTTAGATAGCAGTTCCACGGGGCTCCCTGTTATGCATAAGAAATACTTGGAATGCTTAAAGGAAATTTCTCGTATCGAATATAAGATTATATCCGCCATGTTAGATCAAACACGTATATCTTTCATAATGATTCGGGAAGATTTGGATAAAATGTTTAACAATATTTTAAATGCGTCACTCATTGACGAAGTTGTTAAGATTGCTTCCTATGATATCATGACGAAGGAAAATCTTACTTTCCGATTAACACTCAACTGCAGTGATGAGTTTGACAAGAAAGAAATTACAGAACTGGCAATGTCCTGGTTGACATCGCATATCACTTCGAGATTTGATTCCAAAGATGTTTCGTCAGCTATGGTACATGATGCTGTAGCTGAATCTACTTGTCTCCTTCGAGTAGTCTTGGGGTCAGATAAAAAGGATGGATATACTCACATGTGTGGTAGATTTCTTTGCGCAAGGGTGAGTCCTAAAGTTTTAGAAAATTTAGGTGACATAACTAGGAAAATAAATGCCAGAGAGATTCCAAATCATGCAGCTTTTGAAAAAGAGCTAGAAGAGTGGACGAAATATGCGAAATCATTAGGATCAAATTATGTGACTAAGATTCTCCTAGATTTGGCAGACATCATTAAGAAGGATATAACGATGTTCTTGTTGGGAACAGGATCAGAGTGCCGGTGTTGTACTTCAGATAAAACCCAGCTAAGTGGAGAACAAAACAATGTTAGTGGGCACCAGTGTCTATATTCAGTCGATAGACCAGTTGATATAAGAGAGATGAAAGCGCAGGATGTGATATTACATTCGTTATATGTGCATATAGAACAACGTTCGACTAAACTGTAATTGTCAAGTCTAAAATAAAACGTGTCCTTTTATATGAGCATGTACATTTACAATTGTCGTTGAAAAAGTAGTTTATATCATAATACCATCTAAAAGTGAGCTCAAGTACGGCAAGGAAAGATATATACTCTCTGTACGTAACGGAGGAAATAAAAAAAAATGAAAGTACAATACAAGCAAGTCTGCATTGTCTTCCCTTTCAATTTAGTTTCCAACTAATGCGATAAAGATCTTTAGCACTTGAAATCTAACTATTATACGAGACGCATATAACATGGGTTTCTTATATACAAACTATATATACACCCAAAGAAAGTTTGATCGAACAATTGTACGCCTACACACAACTACGTTCGTTGAATGCGTTTGTTGGAATGTGTGTACAGCAGAGTGTTTTCGGGACTTAGATAAGTAAATAAGTCACGAAATCTATGACATGAGAATATATGCACACGTTACACTACCGACCAGTGCCCGCCTAGTTAATAGTGCGCTTATCTCTATATTACCTATAGCTATATGTATCTCTACATGTACGTTATGAGATCAAGTATGTTACAAGTTTAGACTATTGAACTGTTGATTAACACATTCATAATAGGGATCGGACGGTTGAACAATTCGATAGCGAATACTGCTGACACAAGTACAGACACAGACCTGCTGTGTAATGGAACAGCAAGATATTTTCTAAGCAGATCTGCGGCACAATTATGTTGGATACACTATTATCTGTGGCCAAGTGCATATAACAGTAAGTCTTGATAGATTATAAATAAGCATTGATACATTTCTGTACAATGATAGGTACCATGGCAATTGGTTAGGTGGAGTTAGTTAAGATGATTAAGGAGTGATATCAGTCTTGTTCTATCTGAAATCCTGATATATATTTAAGGTATGTATCTTAGTATTCATCAAGTTTTCCAATACAAGTGACTTTGAAATTCTTTAGGAATCCGAACAGCATGTCTGCCAGGAAGGAATTGACTTGCCGTCTGATTGGTGACGATGGCAATATTTGTGGTGGGATAAATTCGTCTACCTCGAAATTTTGTTGTGAATGTGGCCGTAAAGTGGAAGCAAGCGTACCCTTGGCTAATATACGATGCCCTTGTATAACTGAAGAAGGTGATCGTTGTTCAGAAATACTGCAGCCTGGCCAAAAGTTTTGTTCTAATACTGGACAGAAAATACCACTTGATGTGTGGTCGCAAAATATAGCACCAGGTGGGATTTTCACTTATCTAGTATAAATTTGTTTACGAATTTTGTTTAAAAACTAAGAAAATGTTGTTATGAAAGTTTTTGCTTCTAAAAGGTCAGGAGCACATTCAGAAGCCTGTGGGAGCAATTAAGCCGTTTCAAAAAGGTTAGTACCTCTTTGGCATGCAGTGATCTCATAATATTGAAATAAAACAATTAATTTGATATTCATATTACCAGAAAGCCATTTTATCTTGAAGTGATCATGCAGCAGGTGGTCAAGTATGAACAAGCTGATAGCGATGGTAATAATATTGCTAGATACTTTCAATTGCCAACCTATGAACACGTTAGAATCAGCTAGCACAAGTTTAAACATTGCAGAGGACAGCGATGTGGGAGAGGATGATATTGATTCTATTTTGAAGAGATTGGACGATTATCTGCCCAAAGCCATCGATAAATCCTCGGTCAATCGGGAAGGCAAACTCAAAACTGAACATATGACTCATGAGAAAGGTAATTGGTTTATTTCAATACGTGTACGCTGTTTCAACTGCAATCAATAATAAAGGATTGTCTTCCAAAACGTTGGCTATGGCTTTGCGTTTTTCTCTCTTCACATAATTGATGTATAAAAGTACATTCGTGTATTATGACGCGTATTATAATCTAGACGTCTATTCAATTAATAGGGCAGCGAAATGTATTTGGTTGGAAATTCTTCAATTATGCAATCGGGGATGTTGTTATGCTCCGGTATACGACAAAAAAGAAAGATCGAAATAATTTCAACTCTACATTCATTTCAGACTTGCATGCAATCTGGAAAGGATTGAATAGAGAACGCCCATCTCTGCCAGAACATGACGTCATTCCTGTATCCGATAATCAACAGGATGTCGCAAACTCTTGGAGGAGATCCTTGAACGTTGACGCAGGTACAATCATCAAAATAAAGGATGTGATGGAAGTAGGCGGAGTCTTAGACCGCCAAAGCTCTAGCAAGCATACATCACACGAACAGGTTCTTGTTTGGCTAAAACAATTGTGCATGCTTGATTTTAATGCACGAGATAAGCTTATGCCATCAATTAATCTAGGAGATTCGAAGACACAAACTGAAGACGACACTTTTGCTGATGATGACGAGGACGACTTTTTCAATGATAGTCCTCAGGCCGTGTTTATGAATCCAGTAGACTTTTTCGTCCTTATTTATCCGAATCTCGATTTACAATTAAAACAAAGTCTATTTCGGAGTATGTTTTCATGCCGATTGGCACTGCCCTTAGTTGTACCAAATTATGTCACCGGTAGATTTGAGATGCCTCTCCTTGCCATGCACAAAATTGTCCTAGAATGTGTAAGGCCGAATGGACTGAGTGTTGAGTGTCCATCCTTGGATGCATCATGTCAAATGATATCCTTCGTAAGGATGGGCGATTTGAATAAATCATCTAAATCTTCTTTTATCAACTGTTTCCTGGATAGCACTGAATATGCCACATTTGTGCATTGGAATTCCGATAATGGTTCGAACAAAAAGGAAATTAGTTCTGGCTTGATAGAGTTGACCTGGTATCTTCCTAGAGGAAAAGATTCGCAATTAGATTTGACAGGAATAACGAACCTACGAGGAGACGCGCTTATGTTACCTCAGCAATTTTGTTTACTCCTAAATATATCCACGGTGTTGGTTTGCATGATAGATGATGGTAATTTGCATGATGACAGAGTTATTGAATCATTTAAGAAAGTTCCTGGCGGGATAGGTCTTTTAATTGTGATCATGACCACATCCGTTCCCAGAGACAGAAACATGCTGGCTCAATATAAAGTTATCTTAGGGAAAGAAAAAGACAAACTACTGAAGATCTTTTATCATTCTCCCGAAAATAACACTAAAAGCACGGTGGAAAAAATACATAAGGCTGCCAAGGTTTTGCTGAATCCAAATGAACAGCATAAGACACATAGCCTGCGTTCTCTAAGCTCATTTGGTCAATGGGGATGCGATCTCGAAAATGCTGCATCCGAACAGTTTCTGTCAGATGAAGTTATGAATT
>JAXGGS010578801.1:18245-34198 GCA_035585475.1 Armandia brevis | reverse complement strand
GACCAGAAATTAAGGCTTAAGTGTTATCTTAATCATCGATTTTGAAGGCAAAGTTTGGGGGTGCGTCTTATAGCGGGAGCGGCTTATATGCGGTGAATTACGGTACATGTACATTGTTTGTACTTAAAATATAATGTAAATAATGCTTTAACTGCGTAATTTCGATATGAGCCGATTACGGTAATTGTAAAAACACCGATTTGGACTGGCCTCTTTTTAACACACTTAAATGGTCCACATTCTTAATTTCGTGCTCTGATTTATGTTTCAGTCAAGCCGCGCAGCCAGTCCAAATGAATATAAGACAAAACACAAGATGGCCTTATTTCAATACAAAAAAAGATCAGAGTAACGTGATTTACTGAAATAAAATTATATGTAATGACAACGTTTATCTTACCTTTGTGATTATTGATGATCGTTATCTAGTCAAGTTATTATGCAAAAATTGAAGCGAAATTTATTTTTAACTGTATGGATTAGAACGTGACTAGGGTGTATATTTTTTTCAGAAATATTAGAATGGTTCTAAATTATATTACTTCACATGCTATACATAGCCCGATTGCGCAGGTTGTCTTTGTCCAAAACTTTTTAAATTGTTCTTCAAAATGCGGTCAAATATCTTCCATGGGAATACGCATTCAATTTTCCAAGTGCTACCCGCGTTATTAGCCAAGGAACACATGGCTATGGTATCTATATGCATATGGTAAACTATGTTATTTATGTCATTATCAAATCCTTGGTTTCCTAAGTTTATAATTACCATATTTGTTCCTGTGCCGATTCCATGTTTGATTTAATATGCGAAAGGTGAATAAATATGTTTTAAATTGAAATTGAAATTGAAATTGGTATGGTCGATACATACTGTGACCAACGTATAGGCCTATAGAAGAACAGTACGAGTCCTGTGTTTCTGGGCTACCCGCGTTATATTAGCCAATTTGTGTGGACTTTACCACTACTTACAAATTTTGTAAACTACTAAGACCGATGAACCCTGTAGGGGTCAAATCCTGTTTGGTAGTCAATGATATGTGACGGGGATAATGCTAGGGAACCTGTGTATTTATCCCTTGTTTATCCCCTTTAAGTCAGGTAATTATGCATTTGATTTGTTTAATCGCTTGTATAGTTGTTAATGGTTATTATAAGTGTTGATAAGTTTTCGAACTTAACCTTTTGTTGTGGGCTTGTGGACATACGTAGTGTCCACCCACCGGTGTCCATCCACTCCTATGGCTTAGTCACGGGTGACCGAGTCAGCTTGCTCAGCTGATCGTCTCTTTGATTTTTGTTTGCCTTATTCTGATTACCGGTATAGTGCGTTCTTGGTAGTTAGAGTCGGTTATCGCAGTCGTTTGCTACCAATCAAAACAAGTGAAATCTCACGGTGAACAAAGACATTCCATCAGCGGATAAATCGTCAACAGACCGCCCCCTCGTTTTTTTTTAACTGAGCACCATCATCAATGTTTATTTTTTAGATGATGTCAGGATTTTAAAACAGCTATCCGAGCTGAAAGCTTACGTTTTATTACTCAGCTTATGTATATGTATTCAGGCTGTGTTAACTGTTCAAACTCTATGATTTTCTACCGGCCAACCAGTCCTGAAGTTATGGGCCTTGCCGAATGCCTTATCCCATTACTATCTCTAACGTAGAGGCATTTAAGGCTACCTTATGCTTAAATTGATGATACACTGGCCCCCATGAGAAGTTTTTACCATTTGTTACATCCAATATTAATTACAAGAATTCGTTAAACTTATTGTGTAGCTGTCAGTGTGACTGTCTCCTTGGTACAGACATTATAAAGGCTCGATAGACCCGGGTATTAAAACCCCATTTGGCACAGTGAGGAACAACGCTTGATGGTCCAATCAAGTACAATCATTTAGTAAAGTAAATCAGAGAACATGTGTTTTTGCCAGGTAGACTCTAGCATTGTCCCCAACTGTATTATTAGTGTGTCCTTATTATATTTGCAATCTGAGCTCCGTTTATAAACTAGTAGCCTATTACATTTGTATATTGTTTGTGGAGCAGATTCTCCAATATGGCTCCCAGCTGTTAAACGATTCTGCTCTGAGTTGTCCCCGGATTTAGTGGTAGACTCCTAGAAGGTAATATCAAAGGCTTGCATGTTTTTGGGAGACCACCGCTTTCAGCTTTCTGGCAATCAATGCTTATACCTTGCAGTCACTTGTTAACATAACATAATATAACATAACATAACAAGAAATGTATTGCCCAATAGTACATTACATGCCATTGGTTCGCTTTATACATTGTTATATCGGTTATGAAGCTAATATATTTTAACACAGTCTGAAGGCAACCTTTAGTAGGGCATGTGCAGTCAAAATGTAGGACGTCCTCAAATTGTAAAAGATTCCCAGAATACCATAAGAATATTGGCAAGAATATTACACTTTAAGCCCCCCCTTCTAGGTAGCTGTACTTGTCCATGTACCTCTATCTTCCATTCGAATATATACTCGGTCGTCCTCTCTGGTGTACATGGTGAATGAGGCTTGTACTATAACACTTTACACTGATAGTAGATTCAGGGAGGCTTATTTTAAGACACGCATTTCATTGTACAAACGGTGAAGCTCATTTATATCACCTCCTTTGTTGAATGATATCAGCCTTGAGATGGTCTATCCGATGGTGCACAATATAAACACTAACCAAGTGTGCACGTATCATGGTCTGTTGGCTGCTTGTTTAAGGTATGCTGTGGTGTCACTTTGGGTAAGGTCGTCGTAGGTTGGTCATTTCCACATGACTAGCATGTGTGTGATAACGTGGCCTTTATTAGGATACTTAAGTGAACGTTCATCAGTTATAGCGCACATGTTATTATCATTGTGTGGTTGTCGGATATTTAACATTCCCTAACCGCCCACTTGTGCTCTAGGATCTTTATCACTTGTCGTCTGGAGTTTCTTATACTGTCTCGCTGACGACAGTATCATTATTTTGTTATACAGTCAAGATTTAGCGATCGATATACGGAGAGAAGCCAGATTTTTAGAAGGTGGGTTCACATGTACATGTACATCGATTTGCTGTGTTGTGTACTCAATGGGTGTATACTGGTTGATATACCGGTAATTTTGCTTGTAGATTGATTCATTTAAGTACATGCACAAGCTATTGGGTTCATGAGAATTAAGAAGTCACCCAGGTGAAATAACTTCCTTTCTAAGTTTTTGTATGTTTACTAGGCTAAAGTTCATGTAATTTTTACTTAAACCTACTTGTTACATGAAGCATATACACCAGCCAATTAATGAAGACAGTTGCTATTTTACGCATTTGAATAATTTAATCATCCATAAGATATATAATTAATAATCGTTTAGTATGTACTAGTGTGCTTTATCACAGAATTGTGATACATGTAATATGCAAATCAGACACATATCCTGGACGGCCTTAAGCATTAAAAGTATTGTGGGTGCGTACCTGTCAATACTCAATGTGTCACTTGACCATGTTACAAGGTACAATGTTGTCCCTATCAATATGTGTAACAAAATTGCACCGGTAAATCAAATTTAGTCGTATTGCCTTGGGGTTGCAAACATATTTATCGGAATACACTTCGGGACGTTTTTTCGGTATTTTTATTAATTTACTGGCACGTTTCATCATAAAATGAGGCTTTGTGAATCGCCGTAACTTCATCTCAATCTGACGCAAACGGGATCATATCACTGATAACACAGTAATAAATTATGTCCTTTATCGTGTTACTGGAGACAACAAATTGACTTGGTTAGAGAACGATCAGATTATGTGTGATGTATTATTTTCCAGGTATGATGTGTACTGACTACGCAGTATGCGCGTGACAGATGTTACCACCCTCCTATCAACCAGCCAACACACATATATATGTCAGGCAAACCAATTTAGGACGACAACATCATCATCATGTGAATGCCCCGACAGCCTGGGCTTAGACTTCGGTTGCAGCGACATACTTAACGATTCGATGGGTAAATGTTTTGATATGGATATTTCAGTGAGACAGTTAAGCTAATAAACCGCTTTGTGTTCGTGTTAAGGATACTTATATTGTGCCATGGGTAACGTCAGTGGATGTATTTGTCGGTATGGGTGGTGTATTCGTCCCGACAATTCCAACAACTGTAAAGAGAACCATACCAGTACCCCTAGATTCAAGACCCATAGACGAAATCTGAGTGCTGCGTTCAACATAGCAGAGCAGGCGAAGGAGTTCAACGTGGAACTCTTGAACATCAATACTGCCACAGAGGAGGAGCTGATGACTCTGCCTGGTGTTAACCGAGTGACTGCCCATGGTATTGTTGATTACCGTGCAAAAATTGGTGCTTTTAAACGGATTGAAGATTTGGCATTAGTGATTGGAGCAACGAAATTCGGACATCTGAGGCAGGAGATTTGTGTGGGCAAAGCGAAATCATCACAAAACAGCTCCATCAACGATTTATCACTGCAAGACAACGTCAGTCGTTCTTCCAACAAAAGTCAGTTCAACAAGGGAAATGCGCAGCTATTCTATGCAAAGGTCAACATTAATTCATCTAATGTCTTCCAGTTGATGAAAGTCAAAGGAATATCTCAACAATTGGCAGAAAATACCGTTGCTTATCGTGATAAAAAGGGACCCTTTAGAAAACTAGACGAACTTTTAAAAGTAAAAGGTTTTAAGCAACCTTTCCTAAGTGCAATCCGTCCGCAGCTAGTGCTTAATGATGACGAGCTATCATATCGAACTGAGCCATCAGCTAATGGAATCGTGATCACTAGTCATAACAATGACAGCTACTCCGCTCCTGACTCAAACTCACAAGGTGTAACTTCGAACAATTTCGTCGGAACCAATTCCCTTCTAGGCTCTCAAGAGGACCTAGTTTCCATGTACGGCCCCATCGCTAGAAGGTCAATGCGAAGCAAGAAGGCTCCCATTTTCTTCAAGAAAAATGAGCAGCAGATTCTGCGTTTAGGATCATGGAACCTATCGCAATGTAATGAGGAGAAAACAGAAAATCCTGGCGTGAGAGAGGTGATCGCCATGACTATCCTGGAGAATGGGCAAGTTTTTAATTGCACAATATGTTAAAATCGTCAAGTAGTCATTTCTGCGTGCACGTTACCCCGTAGTGATGATTTTAATATGACCACGAATCTACGTTTAACGGATTATTTGCTCTTTGTTTTGATAGATTCAGCATAGTTGCCATACAAGAGTTGAAAGACAAGTCAGCATTAAACAAAGTAAGTTATGAACATGCATATGATAATGTACCAATTTTTTATGATTATGTACATGTCCTAGCGCTATATCTTAAGTTCATGTTTGACGAAAATTACTCCTATCATATTCCAGAATACGTATGTGCTTATGTTGTATACTCTTTTTCAGATTTGTGACGAATTAAACAACCCCACAATACCCAATATTAAGAAATGGACAGGGCATCATGGTCATTGGAAGTGTGCAACTTCAGATGCTGTACATGGAAACAACTCGGTAAGCTGTTTATATATTGTCTATTCGTCCTCTCTTTATGTCAATGCTTTCTAAATGACGATATGGCTGTACAAGTGCAGTATAAAATGTAATTCATTTTGCTGTAGTTCAAACTTCTCAATTGGAAGCAGGTAATGTTTTACGATGTTTTATTTGATATGTAATTATTTTTTTTGATGACCTTATATTATCAGTGATCTTTTAAGTCCCACAAAATGACTTAATTTAGATAAATTTGTGTACACGGTTAGGTACATATAATTCGATATACATTTGTATCGTATATGTTCTTGTTACCAGCAATAATTCCAGTAATGAATATTGACCAATCATTTTTATCGATGAATGTCAAAATTTATTCATAATTATTTTTAAAAATTTGATTTCTGTTCTTAGAATATTACAATTTTACTTAATTAATTTACGGTTCTTACCTGCTTTGTTTACCCACCTGGCTAAACATGCGTTGTGAAGTTTTCAAACGTTCATGAATTAATTCAAAGTTTTAGTAGGAAGTTTGAACCCATCGAGTTGTATAATACTACATGTAGTTAAACTTTGCTCAAGGAGTTGCCGATTCAGATATTCATTTATTGCCTTCCATGCACCCACCGCTGAATTAGCCTTCATTAACTGAGATAAGCGTGTCAATTGTCACCTGCTACGATATGATGTTATCAAGGATTCTGACATTCATTTACTGGGTGATATCGATTACTTATAAAGCCCACTTGACATCATCTGTCGACTTTGAAACCCAAGACATTTCCCGATGCAAATAATCATGCAGTAACTCTATCGCTTTTTGTTATTATGAGTTACAATGTTGCCATGCCGCTACACTCATACCAGGCACAATCTAAATAAATCGATCGTGTTGTAGTACAGACTAGTGATGATAATAAATCGTTTGTACCTACACGTACCTGAACAATATAAAGCACGTCTCGTTAATTTGTTACTTATGTCAACCGCAACTAATATAACTGGGATGCAACAAACGCTCATCAGACTTGGTTTTCTGAGAAAATGTAAATTTGCCCTATCCAGTCAAATGCCTACTTGTAATTATGATAATTGCTTATCCGTAATGATTGATCACGTCTTTCGGCATGCAATCCGGTAATTCTTCAAGACATGAGCTCTATTTTTATTCTGTAATATTGCAGGGGTCCACTGAATATGGTGGGTTCTTATATGATGCTAGCAGAGGGATATCGTTACAGAGCCTGACAGTTCTCTCTAAATCCAGCAGCAACAGCAAACTTTTAGATTACAAACCAGCTGTTGCCGTTTTTAAAGTAAGTAAATGTATTGTTCTCGTTTAAAAACTAATAACAATGATTGTATCTCCTATTTTGTAAAGTGATACATATTAGATACATGTAGATGCGTATGCATTGCATATTCAATTGAATATTTAGGTTAATGAAGATTGGGAGGTTGTTTGTGTAAATATTCGTATGTGCCCAATCAAATTGGAAAATGAAAAGGATTCCCTTCTGTGTTCAACTATGAATGACATCATGGGAGCTATTGATGATTTCATGCCAGGTACGACCACTTTTTCCTAACTTCTATTATTATGGTAAACTTAATTAATAAATTAAACAATTCTCTATATCCATCTTAATATACCGGTTTTACGATAGGTGAAAAGGATATGTTACTACTTGGAGATTTCGGTGCCACTCCAGAAGATGACGCTTATTCATACCTGAGAGAAAACAACTATCAGAATGTGTTAACATCTGACAACTACACCAACACTAGCACACGTAACCCGGAAGGAACTATGTGCTCTGAGAACATATGGCTTGGACCCCAAATTCAACGTTTGTTCACAGGTGAATATAGGAACTTATATCCTGTTATTAAGTATTTAATCGGCTTGAATAATTCATGCGCGGAACTTGAATTAATTTTGATTGACAGTCTGAGAATATGTTACATTTTTAGATACTAAAGAAGTAGTTAGGGATGGCTTAACCAGCCCCTGGATACCGGATGGATGGGGTTGGGGCGGCGTTGTCAGCCCGTACTGTCCTATATATGCAGAGTTCTTCGTGCCCGGAAACCTTTCTGCAGACAATAATGCAAATAGTCTTGAGGCCATAAAACTTACTATCCCCATGGCTGGGGCGGGAGATTCATAGCACCACCTTCGGCAACAAGAACAATCTTACACAAATCACACTGCAAGAGTCAAGCACGCATCATCTGGATGTGTCTGTATTTGTTATCAATGTTTTGATCATCATATCCATTTGCTACGGTATAATCAGCATTTCATTAAATATTTCTGTGGAAAAATATATGTCCTTAACTGTCGTTTGATACAGTCACACTGTACACCTGTGTCCGTTTGTAAAACTGTAATTAGTCAAGCATTACTTGTCGAGAATACCCGCGTCGTAATGTGTGAACTTTTTGTAAGTTAAAGCCTATGTTGGCTTATACCGGCTAGTATAAGTGAGAACTTGACGCTGCTGATCACTTGCCTTAAAATACCTGTCATTTAAAAGCTGTAATGTATATTTCATTCATCGTAGCAATTTACCTGCAGTAGACCTGTTCATAAACAGGGTGTAATTCGTGCATTCTCAAGCTATCATTCCTATATATATTTAACGTCCAACGTCTTTGCGATGTAGTATGCGAGCTGCTTCGTATGTACCGGTACCAAATGATTTATTGGTGAAAGAATCAAAGTTCTATTATCCATATGTTTCAAGCATACGTGAATAGACTGTGATTTTATTAAATCGCTCTTTGGTTTGCAAACAATTTTGAAAAATAGATATATTAAGGAGGGGTTAAACTGGCTAAGTACTTAATGGTTTGTATTTGATAAAGGAGAATAGATACGTATCGCTTAATAATATTTTCTGAATTACGTTCATGGATTAATCACCATAAATGGATGTATATTTGTGGATCACTTGGCACATGTGTTAACTTAAACCCAAACTTCATATTACATTGTAATTCTGTAATAGCATGACATCAAAAGCTTTGTTGAAAGTACATATTTATTGAACGTACATGTACGTCTGGTAACTCATCGAATACATATGGAATGATTTGTCAACTACATCAGCTATATATATATATATATATATATATAGGCCTATATATAACTGACTAGAGCATGTATTCCCACGTACATGTACAAATAGCAGTACTCCGTCTGTAGTTGGTACTAACCAACAACGACTGAAGTAGTCTAATAACCCCATAATACTTATCAGATACTAAAAGGTTCCCTTCCATATGTAAGGTCACGCACAAATGTGATAGAATTTCACCAAGATATTGCCTTATTCCTATGCAATTGCCAGCAAACTATAATCTGATCTAAAAGCAATTTCACAAATTTGCCTTCTCGCTATTCTTCAATTCGCTCAAGCACAAGTTTAGCCACAAATATTATATATGGCTCCGTTTTGGTGCAGGATTTTTTAAAGGATTGTGTTGTATTGACATTGGCTGTTATTCTTCACGCTACCCATCGTATTGGTCAAATCTAACGAAAGCTTAATTATAGTCTAAATTTAATCAAAAAACTGAAAGCACTATAACACTCGCATGTAAGTCATTTTCCTTGGAATAAAATCACGATCAAAACTGATTTTGTTATAGATAGAGGTTTCATTTATATTAGACTAATTATGTTGACATCTGCTCTGTACATTTGATCTAGCCGATCATGGTAAGGAAGTTTAAGGAACGATGGAACCGCCTCAATGAGCCTTAATATTTACACATGAAGTATTATCAATTTAGTAGCATATCCTCTAATGATTATTAATCTATTTCAATATAGAAACTTAAACTGCTTAATAATTTTACCGAAAGGGAAAAATATTCGACGCTTGAATACTTTGAATTCTATTGGATTACTGCATTGCTCGAATGCTAATCCGTCACTACTTGCTAAATCATTTCATTAGCTGCATTTATCTTTGTATGGTTTGGGTTGGGTTAAGAAAGAAACCAGAAATGGCATAACAGCGCATAACGCTGGGACCTCGGCGATTATCCCTTTGAACTATTCAAATAAATACACCATTGCTTGCATTTAATCTATGTATGCTGGATTAGTGAGTTATGGTTGGCGACCTGTTTGTCAAATTAAGAAGGCTTCGTGTTAATTTACATAGGATAATGGGTTTACGTTAATACTCGAATATTTTATATATCAAGATACCGGAGAGAGCGAGAGCAAATCTTGAGATATTAATACTTGTTTAGAGCGTTTACTCGAAGAGAAGGGATTACCGGTACACGTAATTAAATACTTGTATACATTTGTAACGCGTAATCTTTGAAGAACCAACCTTGGGCCTTTGGAAATGTACATAGAATATATTAATTTATTATGCGTATCAATAGCACCAGTAGTCCTTTGAGAGATTTGGCTCAAGAACGGCCGAGAACAATGATTAATCTTGTCACGGGTGGGAGTCTTCTTTATGAAGGCATTCAGTTCTACAATTAGATGTACATTCAATGCGAGCACATGGTCCGTGTTTATATCTAGTCATACGTGGAAATCATTTTCTGGAATAACAACTGCTTCAATAAAGCGAGCCAAAGTGGGGACACTCTACATAAGGCCTTATGCTAACATTTGCTCCTTGACGGTTCGCATGCTTGCCTGTTTATAGGTTACTATGTTCGATCACCGTCGTCGATATATAACCGCTGTAGATAGGTGCTAACATATCGCCAACCTTAAACAGTAAACCTTTGTGTTCTGTTCTAGGCACCGTATTAGGATAATCAGTCTTACTTGCTGTGGGGATTAAGGCTTATTAAGCTCCAACTCTCGGTGGTTTACGCGTAGGGCGCAGAATGGGCTTTGGTCCCAGAAATAGGATATTCACGGATTACCCAGACGACCGGCTCTCATAACGTCTCTCCGGTATTGGCATGTTGGCAATAGGTAATGAGAGTCCTACAAAATATCGATCACTTGCATATTAGAGATACTTACTGTCGAAACACAAGCATATATCTACCACTGCTTCGTCGTCGCGTAACACATCATAGTGATTTTTAATGCGGGTTTTTGGAGAGACGACCGACATGCGACCCCTCAGGTGTCAACTTTAGTTACCTCAATCCGATTGGGTTTTTAAGGAATCGACGAAATACGTGAAGCGTGGATTATCACTTTATCACTTACCGGTACTCCCTACCTAATTCATACAGGATTACCGGAGTGAGGGAATTATGGATTCGATTAATGTCTAGTCGCCTTATCTGGACTTTGCACACATTGAAATCAGGGTATCGCAAGTGATTTGTCTTGGTTGTATTCTATAAATATGACGATCGGCTTTGATTGTGACTATGTACCTGTGCTCGCATGAATATTTGATAAAGAGTTCCGTGAAATATGGATATAGGAATTGATTCTAGGCAAGTGTACATTAACATATAAGTTATAATCACCTGTTGTTGCGGATAGATAATTTATTGACCGAGATCTTTCGCTAGCGATATATGTTTAGGTCATATGTATACATACAAGCCTAAACATTCGGCTAAGCAGGAATCCATATACAAATAGGAAACATGTCAGGCTTAGTGCACGATCATAAAGCGAGTTACTACCAGAAATCGGCTCATGCGAATATTGTTCTCCCTGAGCTGCCCGTCTCGTCCAGCAGCGCAAATGCTGACAGTAGCTCTCGTTCAAAATCAAAAAAGAAAAAGGAAAAATTCAAGGAGAAAAATAAGACCAGAAAGAAACGTTCCAAGAGTAGCCCGGCAGGACCCCACAGATCAACATCTCCGAAAGATAAGGAATATCTAACTCGGCTTACGAAAATCCACGAGGACGGAACTCAGGGCGGAGGGGAACGCCCTTTTGGCGGTGACAGAGACAACGCTTGTCGGCTGCCCAGTATTATGGAAAACCCTCGGAAATTCACCGATAAATACTCTACTGCCTGCTCTTCGGGTGCTAACTCAGACATTGACACCTTGTTTCGGGATAAACTGAACATCGGCAGCACACCTTCGGGAGACAGGACCAGAAGGGCAATGCAAATGTTTGAGAGGTCAAGAAGAGAAACAATTAACTCGTGCGAAAAATCTCAAAATAAAAGTGAAGAGAAAAAGAAGCAGAAAAAAGCTACGTTACTCGTCAGTATTAAACCAGAAAATCAAGACAGTGAAATGGAGAAATTCATGAAAAGTAATTTCTCTCAAAATCCAATATTCGAGTATAAATACGTTCTAAACACTGGTGCTCTAGACCGTTTTAAGAAGGCGTCCGATGAGTTAATCCCCGTGGTGAGTTTGAAAAACATCCTGTTGACCGGTTTATGCATGCATACAAAACCCATTGTGTAATAGTAAATATTCAGTGTATATTAATTCAACGATAACGCAATGACTAAGTGTACTAAGTTTTTCAACATGGCAAACTTTTTATGAACCTCTATTAAAGTTTTAAATAGATGATGATGAAGTTTCCTGAAAATTTCGGTCAACCTTTTTTCTGTTATTTCATTGTACTTAGGCAATAAAAATAATGAAAAACGTGCTGCGTAAATTCGGTTCCTATGAGAATTTTGAAGATAGTACGGGCGGGAGACGGCTGACTCATGCTGAAATTGCTAAGGCCGCTCACGATTATCTCACGGACGAAGATCTAGAGGACGATGTAGAGGTAGGCGAACAGTCTATCAATCAAATATTTTGTTCAACCTTGCATCAACGTGGGCTATACATGAAAACGTGTTCTGAAACATTTGCTTCACAGGTGAAACTGTCTGAAGATCTGGTCTCTAGGGCATGTATGACAAGAATCAAGGGACAGCCGACACTACAAGTCAGAGTCGTTAATATCAGGGAAAAATGGATGGAGGGTTTACTCAGGCACGAAATAGGTAAATATTCGACTTAAGGCTCCAAACGCTCTCAATATGAAGTAAGGTACCGTGTAAAAAAATAGGTAACACCTTGAACGTGTCGAGTGATAACTTTTGTGAATCACAGGTACTCACTATCTTCGGAGTTACAACAACAGTAAACAACCTTGGGGAAGATCAAAGCGACGTAAGAAATACGACCTGCGGCCATTAAATCCAACAGAAGAAGGGCTGGCATCTCTACACAGTGTGATTTATAGGAATAATCCATGTCTATATCGGAGCGCCCTCTTGTACTACACAGCGTACCAGGCATCTCAAATGTCATTTGCTGAACTATTCAGGGATATCGGAAAATTTGTTAAGGACTCGGCCACGCGATGGAATTACTGTTTGAGAGCCAAGCGAGGGCAGGTCGATACTTCAAAACCAGGTAACGAACGAAAACCGTTTTTTCCTCGATCAAGCGCTATAAATTCACAATATAATACAACATACCCACTCCATAACGCGGATGTCAGGGGACGAGTCCTGAAAACTGTCTTTTACAAAACTCCCATTTTAAACTGTTGTCTCTCGTTTTAGAGAATAAAGAAAAAACTTTTTATAGTGACTGTATTATATAATAACCGAGTAATAGGGAATTATAAAATAACCGTGTTGTACCGTAGTTACACTATTTTGATAATCTGGTTGAAATTTGTCACAGCGTTTAAAGTTCAATTTCTTTGCAGGAGCCTTTTGTAAGGATCAGGTGTATCTGAAAGGCGCAATGCAGATTCTGAAGCACAGGAAGGAGATAAACTTTCATCATCTAGTGCAGTGTGGAAAAGTAGACTATAGAGATGTGGAGAAGTTGTCGGATTACGCAGACTTTGAGACAACTCGTGTACCAGCCTTCATGGAGGATACAAGGGTCTACAGAGCAGCGCTAGACGATATTGTCGCTAAGAATGGACTAACTGACGACGATTTCAGCCAGGTCAGCTGAGAGAGCAAACAGTGGAGTGTGGCTAGCAGCGAATATACTTGCTCAATAATTACAATGTGATAAATAATTTGTCTTTCAAAATCTGTGATGGATCTACCTCGTACTTTAGCAGGCTTCAGTTGGCTCAGAGTGACCTTTTTACACAGTATCTGAACAAGGTGGTCCCATTAGTTGCACATATTATCGATTAAGCATTCAAATAAAAGAGTATTCTAACGTGTAAATCTTAAAAAGCGTGTCAATCATTTCATAAGGCAACGGGAGAGATGACAATTCATTTAAGTTCAACAATTTAATAGATCTTAATCTACATTGCTTTCTTAATATTGTAAAATCTAAATTCATGTATCGATACATAAATCTTCTTACAAACGCACACAAATGCAAAACAGGTATAGTAATACATGTAACTCTTAATGTAGGTTTAAGCGAAAAAGAAAAACTAGTGGGATCGAATATCAAAAGTAAAATATCCTGTAGTTCAAATACCATAAATCCTACATTACATGAATAGATTATGCCTTCTTATACGAACTATTGACATTATCTTCCTATGTAACAAATCAGATATTTGACACAACAATTCCATTTATCAATTTATCGTCTTAACAATAATAATTCTGTTTCAAAAGACAGCTGATATATGCTTCGCGTATGACAAGATTAATGAGCAATTACATTTGCACCCTAAATAACATTACATGTATACACAACAATTACTTTTACCCCAAGATTTAGACTCATTGCTACATATTTTGTACCGTATCAACGGTCAAGGTTAAGGGAAAAGTTCTACAATCTACAGGAAGCCACTCGACTTTGATTTATCAAAGATAATTTACACGATTTTGGTAGCATGTTTGAGAAACAAACATATGTAAAATGCATATTAACACTGACAAATGCTGGTTTGAGGTACTGGATCTTACTGAAGATCGCTCTCACTAGAAATGGATGACATGCGACGTAACACCTCCGAGTTGGAGGATCCTGAATCTCCTGTTGCCTCGCGCACCTTGTTCATTAGGACAGGATCGTTAAGCACCTCTGCTGCCGTACACGCCATAGCTTTCGCAGCTTGCAGAGTTCGTTCTGGAAAAAATATACCGTTAAAACAATTCTTACTTCTTCATCAAACATACAGACCAAATGGTAATAGTGTTGTTCTTACCATGTGCCTCTGGGGAACCACAAGCGTCATGGAACATCTCCGAATGAATATTAGCGTGAGTTCCAACATCATAGGTGGGGCTCAAACACGGGATCATCTGTGAGACATTGCCCATGTCACTTGAACCTGGAATATTAGTCAATTATGTCACTGGGGATCCTGCCTCGTATAGGTGTAGCCCCCACGGGAATCCCATTACACCCAATCATTAAATACAAATGGAAAAACTTTCAGATCGGGTAATAAAATAATCATAACTGATTATGTCAAATGCGAGTGATGAATTGGGTAATAAAATCAATGGTACGAGAAGAACGGAAGAAGCAGTACCGTTGCATTAGGTGGTCCACACCAAAGTAGTTGATTAGCAGAATTATCTAACTTTTTCCCTTTACCTGTGTGAGAATTCGTAGCTCCATAGTCCTCCGTAAATTGGATGCCGTAGTATTCAGCGTGGCCGGCGAACAATTCTCCCAACTTTAGGTTGTGATCTGTAGGGTTGTAGACTTTGTCCTCAAACTGGAAGTCAACTTCACAGCCAGTAGCCTGTTATAAAGTACAAATATATGTACATGATACCGTTGATCATTGTTTGCTTAAATTGTTTCACGAATGCACAATATGATTTAATATTCACCTTCGCTGCCGCAACAAAACAGGCGGTACATTTAGCTTTCAGCAGGCACAATTCAGCGTGATCTGGTGCCCTTAGCCAAAACTTCATTTCCGCATTCGCTGGTATAACATTTGCCTGTGTTCCTCCATTAAGGATTACTCCTGTAGTAAGAATTAAAGTTGGGATTAAATAGTAGTATACCAAGTATGCAAAATCTTAACAAATGCTGATACGTAATAAACAAGGCAAAATGAACAAACCATTAATGCTCATATTCGGTTTCAACTGTTGTCGTAGCAGTCCGACGTTATTATAACAAGCCACTGCAGCATCCAAAGCATTTCTACCCTCCCAAGGAAATGCGGAAGCATGGGCCGATTTCCCCTAATAGAGAAACATATACCGGTAATCATATACACGAACTAATAGACTTGGAATTCTAAAATACAAAATGGAATATTGTATTGGTATATACCTTGTAGTTCACGGACACCACTAAAAGAGCGTAGTGCTTAGGGTACAAGATGGTGAAGTTTAATGGTGAAAGCATCAGACAGAAATCTATACCCGTGAACACTTGAGCTTCAAGCATATCTATTTTAGTTCCTTCTCCGGAGTCTTCACCGGGAGTTCCAAGAACAGTTACCTGTAAATTGAAAATGTAAGATTGATATATCTACATGTATATATAGAATAACACAATTTTAATAGATATAATACTCACTGTTCCTGCGAGATTGCCACTTTT
>JAXGGS010578801.1:0-13883 GCA_035585475.1 Armandia brevis | reverse complement strand
TGATAGGCATCTCATTCTAACTTGGAGGATCATATTTTTCTAATGCAAATTTTGAAAGTTAAAAAAAAATGAACCCAAATATGAGTACAGCAAGATGGCCAATATAAGGCTGGTTGATATGAGGCGGTATTAGATAAAAGGCGAGTATGCCCCTAGGAAAGGGGAGCATAGGCTCCTGTGCATTTAGTGGTCGTCTTCTGTAACCATAAGCAACGTACAGTCATTCCAGGCCTCACGCTTCTGAGCTAGTTCCCCCCCCCCTTCAAAAAAATGAATAAATATATGTATGATATTTTTTAAACCAGAAAAACACGGTTAAGAAGAAATATCAAGACTGACCTAGGTTTCAAAATAATAATTTATTGACTTTTGTTTTATTTTCAGAACAATAATTGTCAAATGTGCAGGAGTTGGACGATGACTAAAAAGAGATCACTGGGACAGAATCATGAATCGTCACAAAATCGAAAAAAACAACCGACCCACTTTTTATGTTCTAATGCGTACTTTAGCCAGAAAATGGCCTCCTTTTCTTCTCATAATATTCACACTCAATCATGAACTGCACAAACAATCAATTAATAAATTAAAGGTCGGGGATTCAATCGTCATATTCATCTTTTTTCATACCGGTACTTTCAAAAACCATTTCTGTAAATTTAAAGGTAACTGCAAACTTTAGAAAGCTGTAAAAGATCGCAGAGAGTAGGTTGAAACGTAAAAATTTTTGGATAGTAGAACTCAGGGAAAATTTAACCTTGCACAACAATATACATTATGTTTGAATCACTGCCGTATAAATCATTTGCTTCGGATTTGATAATCCATGAGCAACGCACATTTCCTTAACTGACCAACGTCATCGTTACAGATACTGAGCCTAGCACACCTATACAATAAACAATAACATATATACAAGATACTGATGATTCAAATACTTACTTAATACCAGTAAATGCAAAACAATAAGCAATCGGTAACCAAATACAGGGGACTTGGCAAATAATATATTTTACTTTTGGTGAAATATTGTGTAATGTGCAGAAGTGTTTTTTACGTTTAAACATGATATCGCTTCTTCCAAATGACTGGAAACAAGCTTATAGACCGGTTAGAACAAATGAACATAACATGTTCGTGCATAAATTAAAACATTGACAATTTTAAGACCTATCATAACATGACATTAAGTAGTGTCGAGATTGGACCCTTCTGTTTCAAAATACAACTGTGGTAACAACTTTGTAGTTTACCGGATTATATCAGACAGGGCTTACTGGGGCAATAAGTCCTGTCTGATAAACTATCCATCAATACTCAAGCTACACTATATTGTTGACCTTAAAACAAAAATAATAATCTTTACATAATTGATACAGTCCATGTGATGACCATATATCAGGGGTAATGTTTATATATTCGTTAGAATTTCAGTAAGATAAATTGAATTGTATATAGCGACCGAAGTCGTACATGCATGTACAGATAAATAATTATGTCATGACTTTTGCGCAACTAGGAGTACGTTAATAGCCGAAAGTGCTTAACATAATTGCCAGAGGTTATTCAGAAGTTGAATAAAACATTTATATACGTACGGTATGATAATACTAATAGCAACTGAACAGTTTGCATGCAGAAATAAAATATTCCATATTATTACACAGTATGGTTAACAAAAAAGTGTAAAAATGTTTTTGAGGTTTATCACTCGTATACACTACAAATTGCTTGTAATGTGGTTGGATTTCTTCATTAAGACAAGCCTATGTAAGTTATTACATAAGTTAAGAACACATTAATAGGATACATTCGTCAACGTCAATCAATCTCATCTAGTCTCTCTTTGGCACAAATAAGAAGGAGGAGCAATGAGGCAAGTTAGGTTTGGAGATAGAAATGTCTCAGCACACGTTCAGTGCTTCTTGTTAATAGCAGCTAGCTCTTGATCACTCAGTCCAGTCTTTAACGTACGGCGCACTGAAATGACGGAAGATTGATAATTAATTATCGCCGTAAGACGTAACACATTCAAGAACGGTTGATACTGTCAAAATCCAAATAAAATGCCCGACAAAATTGGAAGTTTATCTAACTGTAAAATCTAGTGATTTAAATGTTTACGTATTTTTTTTATAAACAGCTCTAACTGACAATCTAATCATTACCGGTGATTCATTTATAATAGTACAGCGATTAATGGGTATGTTTCAATCAGCAGTTTGAAAAGACAACCATGACTAATTTTTCGCAACGTTGTAAAGAATTGGGCGACCGGCACTGACACTAGAAACAACAATTATAAACTAAAGAACTGTCAATCTAAATTATTACAAACAATCAAAAAACATAAAAAAAAGGAAACGAAATAATGAAATGTGTACACGACTTGCACCGATATGCATGTACGTGATTTTCGGAACGACACATACACTCAATACAAATGATAGTACACACACTTGTCTACCTTGCCACGACGGTTAGAAAATGTTTTTGGAAGTTGTTAGACACATATGGTTGCACGTATGAGTTTGGAGAAGGGTTCGCAAACACATTTTCCGAGACTGAATGCAACCGCCGGTACCATGTCGTATGAAGCTTAGAATACAGCAATTTTACTCTACTGCATAAACCAAACTGCATTGGCTATTGATACCGGGACGCCTCACAATACAGGAATATTTATTTACTGGCTCGAGATACAATCATATGGATTATATTTCACATCAAACTTCGGTAATGTGTCAAATGCATTCAATTGATTCACATTTCATTCCTGAGGAGTCTCACTGAAGACATTGGGCACAGAAAACATTATAATAAATTTCACCAACAATTAATTAAGACTTACAATATTCACCACCTATCAAAAAAAAATAAGAAGATGGCATATGGAATGAGAATGTCACCGACACGAGCTTAAAATATTCATGAATTCTAATCATTGCTCTCAATAATCGAACGAACATCAGTCAGTAATGGAAGAAAATCCCTTTGTAAGTGACCAATTGTAAGGAATCAAATTAACAGTTTTAAATAAACGATAGGCTTTGGAGATTTCTTTTTAAAGGCAGTTGGTATACATCGATCAGGTTTGATTAATAACATACCCCGGTAAGTGATTTAATTCCACCCCTTTTAACTCACTTAACCTTATCATAAAATTATATGGAATCCACAGCAAATACCATGCATCAAGCCTGACTAAACAATATTTTTGTTACACCAATCATAGTAACAAGGGCCTATCATCGCAAATGGGTTAGTCTCCAAATGATTTGAAATTAGCTAAACATAAAATATACTGCACAGCTCTGTAAATCCTGGTTATTTGAGGTCTAAATATTAGGTGCTAAAAGGAGTATCTGCAAATTGGGAATAGGATTTGTCACCAGTCATTACTATTTGAGAGGGTGGGCCAGACGGCGGCAACAGGGCATGTTCCTTATGATCACTGCAGGGCACTCCATATATTATATAAGGCTTCACACAAAGGAGACCCCGTAATGAGGGCAACTCCTTTTTAAAGGAGTCATCAGGGAGGCCAACCGGAGCACTCTTCAATGTAAGGCACATCTCTGTTACCTTATGTATTCCCGTGAAACCTGATTTCTCACTGTAGACGTGGAGAGATGAGAGAAAGAGGCAGAAAATGAGATGATAGAGCTGAGACTCCGCGACAGCAAAGCTACAGTCATGTAAACATTTGGCGAACACACGGACACACATGTGATAAACGGATGCCTGGTTTACATCATGATAAAAAACATTAGTAATCTTATCTAAGAAATCCCGATGAACGCATTAGAATTACATAATGTATATGTACATGTACATGTATTTGTACGGGTGAAAAGAAATTTCAAAGTCACAGTCCAGTCATTAGCCTAACACATACAGTTATGCCCGATTATACGTTTTGTTTTATACAGGGGCTTTATTTTGAAACAAAGAGGGTTGCTCATGGTCATTATCTTTTTGTTAAGTGCACAGTGCCACTTAAATATTTCTACGAGAATGCAAACCTCAATACTGTCTAGGTGATATCTGCATGGAAAACACCTTTACAGATGGACTTTCTGTGAAGATTAGCCCATGCTGAAAGTACATGTAGTAACTACTGGTATACGTTTTGCATATGCAGTTGATAGTCGACTAATTTACGAGTGCAAATACTCAACCGATTCTTTTTATCTAACCGACGCCAGCATAACTTAAATAACATAATAATAAACACCCTAACACTTGAACACATTGAAGTTCTGTACACAACAATAATATTGGGATCCCGACACCTAAATATACGCAAAAGCGAAATAGCGCTGATAATTATTCGCTTGATGTGGTTGGACACTTACATGACTTTCTATCTCTATTCCTGGCTCGTCGTCGCTCACGTGGCCGTTTGTCTGTCGGGGCGGTCGCTGTTCTCACTACAGCCTCTAGGATGTCATCCTCCGCTGTGTCGTAGTTCGACTCAGTGTCGGTGCCTTGCCTGCCTCTAGGTGCAACAAGTGACCTACTCCCAGAAATATTTGGCCTTCCTTGATCTGGAAGAGAAAATAGGCAAGGGTGTGAGTTATTTAAGATTGAACCCATCACATTATTCATAAACAGAAGACATGTAGAATTTACAAATTAGAATGGAAATTCAAATCAAATTACATATGATTTCCCATGGACATATGAACGAAATTACGTATGGTGACGGCTATAATGTGGTAAGGTAGGATATGTGAAACATGAACAGTGTACTAATGGTGATCTTATAGTGCACCGAGCTATACTGTGAATACATACATGTATACATTTAACGACTACAATTACTGTGCAATTGATGACCAAATGCTTGCCTGTGCACAAACTGACACTGTAACTGTAGCATGGAATAGACAGGGTGATTAAATGAAGAGAGAAAGAAGGGAGAAAAGTCTCAAATTCTGACAGACATTTATAAGCCCGTATATTAGTATACAGGTAAGTATCAGGTAAACTTATTCGAACAATTATAAACGTCTGAATTAAAAAAAACCTCTCTTATGTACAAGAAGCATTTATGAACAAATGGACATATTAGGTTAGGGGAATATCAGAACATGCTCATCACTTCACGTTGTTCTGATACAAGGTATAAATACTAACATGTACTAGCACTTACTACGGTGCTACATTAATACAAAAATAGGTTAGGAAGGTCAAGTCAAACACGCTGCAATGGTGCTCGAGTTTGAACAGTGGTCTTACCATCAGGGTTTTGATTTTGAGCTTTCTTTCCTTTAGGACCTACATCGTAACAGAGTATTTTAGTATGCATGCGGGTGAGTTAGTTAACATATCATTCATATTATTTGTAACGTTGAGGTTTTATGCACATGATCCAGGTGATACCCGTTCTGGTGCAAACCGTCAGTGTTCATCTGGACACACCTTTTTTATCTTTATCTTTCTTATTATCTGAAATCAAATGGCATGCGGACACAGGACAATGAAATAGGTGCACTTCAAACATTAAACCATGGTGTTCGTATCGAATTAACAAAATTAAATATAATCAAATCCTATGGTACAAAATATCCACTTTGTGTGACAATACAAACGCTAATGGGCAACCACGTGATTGTGGGAGACAAGAAAAAAGAAACTGAACTAAAAACATTAACGTTGTAGGTATACATAATTAAGACTTCGTATACTGTTGTAAAGAAGCTCATCTTACCCAAAGAGTACCGTTTTCTTGTTTTAGCACCAGGAAGAAGGCGTGCCTTATCTTCATCCGTGTTGTATCCGTTGCCGAGAATCTTCTTCAAATCGTCTTCGCGTTGTTTCTCGATTTTATTTGCTTTAGCGACGAACTTGTCCGTCTGCAAATAAAGTTACCAAATGCATTAAACATCAAGTACTGCTCTTAAAGACAAGGTAATTAGCGAATAAACCTGAGCTTCGTGTACCTCAAGGATGGTTTTTCCCCTCGTCTTTTTTCTCTCCCTCTGTTTGGCTTTCTTCTCCTGTTGTTGTAACGCTTTCTCTCGAGTCGTTCTGTACTCCAGTGCAAATTCACACATCGTTTTACAAAAGGTGTTTATCTTAACCTAAAAAACGCCAAGAAAATAAAAGCCCATCAACATCTAATTTGAGCCTCTGCAAAGTGTTTCTTCCGTGTATGCACATGAAGAAAATGTTGCAATATTCGATACATCATATACCATGGCAATATTAATGAACTACTATACCAGAACACGAACTTACCTCTTTAGCAGCGAATGGGAGGTAGCCGAGGAAGAGAAGAAACTTGAGGAAACGATTTTTGACACGCTTGTGAACGATCTTCAAAACGATAATCCTCTCGGCACAGTCGGAGAGGAAGTCAGAAAGTCTGCAGAAAACAAACAAATACCCCGTTAGCATTCGTAATCTAGTAAACAAGTATTAGTGGCTGGGATCTTTGAGAGGAAATCCTACTACGATCTTGTACAGCTTACTTTGATTTCATCTGAGAATTGGATTCGTGTTTAATGATTGCTCGAAGATGATCCCACGACTTTTTACACTCATCCTCCAGCCTCTGTAGCTTATCTCCAAGCTCATCCCAATCAACCTAGCGACATGAACAACATTATAAAACCATCCATCTAAACTGATTTAGTGCAAAATTAAGCCAATGAATGGCTAAAAATTATAATTTTACCTTTGCACATCGTGTTATAGCACCAATCTCCGAGTATAGATCAGAGGAGTCTGGGAACTGTTCTATGACCATGTGACAAAGATGATGAAGTAAGGAGTGTTTGTGAACTGTGTCCTTTACCTCTGGTACCTTCGCCAGATACTCCAATGTGAACCCTTTGTTCTGTTAAAAACGAACAAAAGATATTCGATTATAACATTTATGAATTGATGTCACTAATTCCAGATTTGATTAAGACACTTTGACTCCCACTTACATCTGCATTGTTCAAGAAATTTCCTATCATAAGTAGTGTTGCCAGGATATATTTCAGAGTTTTGTTCTTTCGAAGATCTTCAAGGCCCTGTTTCATATCAGAGAGTGGCTCAGCCACTTCCTGTAACCAAACGATATTTAATTTGACATACCTGGCATTAGGCCAAAATTAATTCTTAATACAGAGTGTCTATGTTATACGCACTGATTCTTGTCCGTCATAGTCGATTTTGAAAGCCCAGAGAGTAAGTCTGGCCTCGAGCTCAGACACGGATGAGAGGGTGAGAAGGAACTGCTCGGCAGTACCTAGCGGGATGTCTGGATTCGCCATCTGAGCCTCAAGAATGTGACCTTTCTCTTCTTCTGTCGGCAACATCGTCGAGAGGATTTTCTATGAAAGAAAAATGATTTGATCCAATCAATGTTTCAATACAGCAGACCAGTATCGATTAATGTGGGTGATTGATGGTCAATCGGGAACTTACATCGATGCCTTCACGGTTCATGATACTTGAGTCCATTTTTAAAATGGCCATCTTGATGGTTCTTGGTGGAGGCAGTACCGTAAGACCAATGTTGATTGCATTGGATCGTTTAGGATCCAGCACAACAATTTCTTTCTTAGCACCATCAGCTTTCTGTTTAGTGAGAGAAAGATACATGCAATCAAAAGGTGCCCTATTGTCTTCACATTGATATGCTTTTTGATCGATTGGTCAATTTGTACGCAGACTATCACTAAGTATTATATACAGTACATGTGTATATTGTACATGTATGTACATGATGAAATGCATAGCAGTTTACAATGGTTGTGATTGATCATTCCTACGAAAACTCTGGTGAAATCCACTACATCCACTTAAAACTACACGTAGATACTGCGACTATCTGACTAAAGAACTGGAGCATCGAAAGGCTAAGGATATTTACGAGATACTACATAAGAAAGAGTTCTAGCTAGTGTAGATAGAATATCACGACATAGTGCACTCAGGGAGGTTGTGTAGAAAATGTACAGTAATTCAATAATGTTCCGAAACAGTGACTATCTTTAAACAGAGCGTGCATGATCTGAATGACATAAATGCATATCATTTACACAGCTAAAAAGATGAAGAAGAGTGTAGAGAAGACGACAGATAACGCTGGGATAACAACGACTCATCTAAAGTGTAATTAACTAGTTACCTGATTCTGTGGAAAGTGTAATGGAGGAAAAATTATAATAAAGATTATAAGTATGTTTAAATATCATGACATATTGCCTAACACAAATACATGTACAAGAAATATAAAAAAGGCACAACATATTAATACAAACACATGCATGAGTTTAAGAGGGGATCATTCATTATAATATTATGTATTTTTAGGGTAGAAATACATATCAACCATCCCCAAAATCCATGTTCATAAGCGTATTTACAGTTTGTTGGTCTAATTTATACATGTAGTCGAAATAGACATGTGTTACAAATAGAACGCCAAAGTCTCCGTTATACTCTTTCAGATTTACTCAATTGCAGTTAGAAATGCAGGTGAATATACTTATGATATATCAAGATCACAATACGTATAAGTTTAACTAGGAATAGCTACGCCCTATTGATCATCTAGTTGATATTAATTACCGCTAGAAACTATCTTAATCTACGTGCGCTAAGCTTTTATCAACTACATGTGCGTGTACTAATGACAGTAACTCACCCCTTGATCCTAGTTTGGAAACGCATGCAATAAACAAGGGTAGGTTAAAACATGCAGAATAAAACACTTTCAAGTACATATACTTATAAAAGGATTCTGGGCAATAGCCGTATAGGATTGAGAATTTTAAATGTATATATGATTTAGTATGTTAATCAGGTATAAACTTCATTCACGTTTTAGTAAAACGTTGAACTAGACTGATGATTTAACACATTTATAACTACAATGTATAACAAACACAATGCACTATGGCGAATCGAAATCTTTGAATAAAAACATATACACTCTAATCATCAATCGAACTTTTTCAAATAAAAATAAATTAAGAATCATTTGCCACGATTGTAAGCACATTATCTCATTATTAGTGCAGTCAAACTTGACTTGAAATGTATGCTAAACAAGACAGATTTTGACACTAACCTTAGGTTTGAGCTCTATATTTCTTGTTTCAAACAGATGTTCCAACTTGTCTGTGTCCACTTTAACTTTGCCAATTTCCCGCTGCATTTTCGCCCAGATAGTGTCCGAAATACGGCCAGAGGGCAACTTAAACTCGGGCTGTGCGTCCTTCCAGTGGAGTTTGATTGTTTTCTTGGTTTTATTTGGGAAGTAATTTTTGCCTGCGTGAACGAGACCTGCCCCGCCAATTGGAGGAGGTGGTGGTGGTCCACCCATAGGTGGAGGAGGAGGTGGAGGAGGTGGACCTCCCATCGGTGGAGGGGGAGGAGGAGGAGGTATACCACCAAGAGGTGGAGGGGGTGGAGGCATCCCGGGCATACCTGGTGGTCCTCCCCCACTAGGTATCTGGCTACACGCTTCTACGTAATTCAAGTCATCGGCGTCAGTGAGATCTGTGAAATCTATATCCCCAACTTTGAGGACACGAGTCATGTATTTCTCTATGGCCTCCCATCTCATATCATTCTCAGTCTTCACAACTACCACCTATAATGAGTTGTTCAATTATCAGTTATCGAAAGGAACGGAATCAGGTATGTTTTTATTCCAGGAATGTGCAGGTTAGCAAATACTCCTACCTTCTCTTCTTGGGGTTTTACGAACGCTTTGGTGCTTTGAGACAGTCCGTCCCTGGCTTTAGACAGCATTCCTGTCAGGTCTCCGCTTGGCTTAGCTCCTGATCCCCCTTTCTCCTCGGGGACTCCCTTGAGACGGTCAGCGGCAGAGCTGACAGACCCAACAGCCGGCACTGTTGTGTCCATGGACAGATCCTTCATCAGCTGACCCTCCTGAATAGAATGTTTGCCTTGGCCCTCCTTGAATAACAGAATACCGGTATACATTTATTGAAGAAGCAAACATTTTAAATCAACTTATAAAATCTTAAGTTCAGCCTAATCGCCGAAGTCTAGTTACCACACCTTTGACATTTTGTATAGCATCCATCTCCTGTTGTTGGAAATGTTTTGTGGTGGTGCTCCTGGACTCTGAGCTTCGTTAAGCGCGTTATTGGAAGATTCGAAATCATTGTTTCCGTCACGAACGATTCTTCGCCGCCGTGAATTTGGATCATCTATTATGAATTGACAGATAAGAATACAACTTAGTTTGTGTTTTTTAATCTCTGAAGTCAAAATCGAACATCGATAAGAAGAAAGAGACTACCGGTATGCCAATCATGACATGAAACTAAACTAAGCCGAATTTACTCCTGAAATTCACTATTACAAAGGTGCGAAACGTGAACCAAACAAACAGTGTCGTGATACACGAAAACACATGCAAAATTAGTCACAATAAAACAAAACTTAAAATCCATATCACGCTCTTTGGTGATAGCAAAAGTTCATCCATTAGTTTCAAGCGATCGTGAGAGTGGTCACACTGAACATTTAAATTGCAGTTTGGTGAAAATATAGCTCGCGTTAAACAAAATTTGGTGCAAATTGAGTAATAGTCAGATTTCCCAGAACCCAAAAATAATGTCTAAAAAATGTGTTTATTTTATGGGATAGCCCGCCTTTATATCGATCACAATGAAATGTTGAAACTGAAGCTGACTTTCCAAAGCATATAGTACACCGAGTGTGTTTTATGTTACAGCTTAACGTGAGGTCACAACGTTCAGAAGCACTATTATACCATTTGAACTAATATCGTTAGACTCTGGAAGCTGCAATCTCTCTCTTCTCTTTTGCATGATCCTGTCCAACTTTGATGCTTTTAAAGTGTACCGTTGAAAAATAACGAAGCTATCATTACTGTGAATAGTGAAGCACTGGAAATGAAGACTACAGCACTACTGGCAACTTATAATACTATAATGCATTTCCTGAACTAAACTGTAGAATCCGATATCCTACGTGATAGGGCAGTCATAGTGAACTTACAGATGATTATACAAGAAGAAATTAGAAATCATAAATATCAGTGCGTCTGTACAGAATTGTGAACATTAGGTCACACTTGAATATGCATGTAGCTACTCACCAAATAGCTCTATCTCACTGTTAGGAACATTGGGCGCTTGCTGGCTGCTATGGCTGACTTCTGGCTCCGAAGCATTTGATGTGACCGTGCTGGATGAGGACAGTGACGAGGCAGTACTTGCTAAAGAAATATTATCACCGTCTACCCGCGTAGGTTCGCCTAATCCAGACATAAGATTACTGTATTGGCTCGATTGCGAGTCATTGTTAGCATTATTATAGTTATTCATAATCACAGAACTTGGGACGAAATTAAGTCTGGAAGCCTGAGGTTTTTGCATCTCTTTGGTGTCTGGTGGTTGGGTATAGCCGTTGGATTGGTAAGGTTGACTGTCTGAATAAGGAGGCTGTTGGTAGGGCCCGCTACCCCTCCTCTGTCCGTCAATATATCCATTAAGATCACGTGAAGCACTTCCTCTTCTGCTGGGGTCCATGCCTACCGTGTTAAACTGCGAGGCGTGCGAGCCACTGCCTCTCCTGTCCATTGGAGGGCCTGTACTACCCCTTCTATCAACAGGTTGGCCACCACTTCCCCTCCTTGCCATGTCATAGGGAGAGGGCTGACTAGGAGGATATGAACTATCATTGGGTCCCTGGTTATGGAAGTTATCGTTATGAAATGAGTTATAATGCAGTAAAGCAGGCGTGCCGTCTTTAGCACCATTTGGATATGAATTATTTTGGAATGACATATTGTTTACTCCTGGGTATGTCTCCGTCGAGTGACCATGTGAATCGTAACCGTAGCTTTGAGAATTTGCATTTTGATCATATGGCGGTTTGTCAGTGGCCTCATCAGGCTCTATAACGTCACTGGCACTAAAACTAAAGAGACTGGCTGGAGACAGGGCGGATTCAGCAGCTGCGTCTCTCGACTCAGCCTCCTCCTCATCTAAGTCATCTTGACTGGCATCGGGCATGTACCCACCAAACAACATGGACGGCGTTAAACCAGCATCACTGGTACCCGTATCTTCTGCATGACCATTGTGGTCCTCGTTGTCCATCACAGATGGGCGAAGAGACAACGTCTCACTGGTAGTATAAGTAGTATCATTGTTATATTGAGAGTTGAACACGTCAGGTTTCTCTTGGGAATCTTCTGCACTAATATGGAAGCCTCCGAGCAGGGCCGAGGGACATAGACCGACACTTCCTCCCACGCTACCATTAGAGCCATGATCTGGCGAGTCGGTTACACTATTATCACAGCTATAGTCAGTCCTCTGTACATTAATACTATCGTTCACATCTGAATGTCCGTTCTCTTGCTCTTTTATTAAAGATGTCTGACGTTGTCTTCTCGTTCGTCTGTCTCGTCTAGGTCGAGAGGCTAAACACATCAAACCATGCGATTATTAGTACGGATAATCACAATGAAATGAAAACAAACAATTCAAACTGCACGATCATCATCAAGAAATACCTGATTAAAAAGGGCATGCTAATTAAAAGCTGCTGATCATATAGATCAGAATTTAAATCAATACTCATGATTATCCGGATAATGTCTGAGCGTTGATACGATGATGTGTTAGTAAGAAATCAGACATGCTCTATAATGCTGATACGAATCCTATCGGACGAGATTTATGACGGTACTTGACGTCACTAATCCCTCTCCTACACGGAGGTAGTTATTTAGTAATAAAACAGTAACGTACGTGCGCTTTGAGGTGGTGTGCTCTGATTGAGTGACACTGTCGTGTCGGGTTCACCTTGTTTGTCCCGCTGCGACTCAGTCTTCTTGTTACGAGAATACCGCGACCTGGAGGAAGGCAACAACAGATGATCACTAGAGCCTCGGCGGTGCATTATATGTTAAGCAAAGATGACGCCCTGACATAATAACCCAACCCATTAGGGATGTGGACAATATTGAATGTGAACGCTTACTCATTTTCCGGAGCTTCTGGAGTTGCCTGTAATCTGCTGATTTTACTCCCTCTGGATCTTTGAGGCTGTAAGGAGCCAACAGAATGGCGACGACTCATACGACCTTCTTCCTCACTCTTAATACGAGGAGTTTTCCTAAAATACAAAACACGCGATCAGACAATAGTTATTAACCTGATATTGTTAACCTGCTCTGCTTCTATAGTAGAAAGTCATAGATCCTGATAAAATATGACGAGCTTATCACCTTATGTTCTCTATTTGATTAAGTAGTGGTGGGTCTTCTGAGCCATCCTCTTGTTTAAGTACAGCTTCATATATTTGGAATTGCTCTAGAAGATCAGGGTCGGCTCCGCTACGGTTCATATGGCGCTGGATGATACGTTCCATGCCTTCTTCTTCGAGGCTGTCCGCAACATCGTAAAATGTGTCTTGATCCGGCACGGCATTCAAAGCCTACAGTCATAATGATATTGGATATAGCGGATGTTTGAGATGAAACTTCAAATTCTGAATGGTTTAAGCTAAATTGGAATAAAAACAGAACGCAGCGTTACCTTATTTATCAATGTCATGGCGTAAACTAAGAGTTCTGTGTCTCCGCCATCTTTTTCGTTTAGGACGTGCATTATGTTTGTCCATGGACGGGCACCTGAAAAAAGGTGTTTATGTTAAAACAACTTTATAGGAAATTGTGGTACTAAGTACTACCAAGAGATTTATTTTATAGAGATCACCACAAAGAATGATTTATTTCGCACTGTTGATTAGTGTTAACAATTTACACATATCTATCTATCCTGCTTCCAGCTTTGTATTACTTTTCTTCAAAGCACTCCATAAAGTGGTGTGTGTCTGGTTATGTAAACTTAATATAATTAGGT
>JAXGGS010578579.1:0-10413 GCA_035585475.1 Armandia brevis | reverse complement strand
TCGCCTAAATAAACGATCAAATGTTTTTGACGACTTGACGTATATTCTACTGAACGAGCGTATCGATATTGACAATAGTCCAGTATTAGAAAAACTTAAATTCTAACTTCGCAAAGTAACATAATCGATTCGAATAAAAAAGGAGCGGGGAATTTTATCCTCTCCACGGGAGAAGATTGCAGCACAAGCAATCGAAAACGCTCTGATCTGGTGCAAAGTCGATCGGATTTCCATGCCGATCTCCCATCTCTCAGATGAAAAAATTATTACAATTTATTCCGAGTCTGGCGTTTGGAGAGATGACAGTCTACTAAAGCGGAGATGCAATACACAGAGTCAATATGATCCCGCTTCAATCAATTCCTGCTTCCTGGTTATCATCCCCGCTCATATCTGTTAAATCATAGAGTATTATAAAACTGAGGACGTCCCTGAACCATCACGGCCTCAACGGAAATGTGATTTCCAGCTAAGGCAGAGGCCTACTACGATCACATGAGACTTTGTAGGGGAGCTATTCTACTGGGAGCTACATATCTAGAGAGGCTGCAGCCTTGTTAGTTTTCACACATAATCCGGCGGTTGAAGTACCGATCGTGCTGGAGTGTAACGCATTATATATTATTCCATCATTAACAATTATTTGTTGATATCGTTATATAAGTGCGATATACATGCTCTGGCCTGAACGATACCAGAATAGTCGCCCTTGCGAAACTCTATAAAATATGAGGAATTACAGGGGCATCCATATAACGGCTGGGGACGCCTGCCCAGTCATCATAAACGAATTTGTGCCGATCCATTTAAGTGCAAAAACATGGCTAACATAAAAACGCCATAAAGACAATTGGAATGGCATCCTTATATTGATATCCTTATATGAAATACTTGGGTAAAAGGAACTAAGGGTGCCACCCCCAGAAAATATAAAGGCTTCATAAATCAAGCGGAATACGATAGATTCCTAAAAAGCTGTAAAATTAGGTTAGGTTATGGCGTGGAATGTCTGCAAGGAAGTAGTAATCTTGTGGTATGGTGTGTATGCGGAGTTAGCGCGCCTGGTGGTTAGCCAGACGACAGGACGCTGCTTCTCCCGCGCTAGTGCCGGATGCGTGGCAAGAACGGAACGCTCGTCTGCTGCTTGTGCTGGTGAATTCGCGCCATGCAGGGACAGGAAGTGAGCGCCTGCAGACCCGACAGCACTTGCGAGCCAACCTTATGCGAGTCAGCATGTAGTCATGAGCCAGAATGTTGTGTCCGGCCCTTCCGACTCGCTCCGAGCAGCTCGCTTCGCGCTCATATCAAGATTCATTCGACGTCTCACTCGTGGACTAGACTTTTGTGCGCGCCACTTCTGTGCTTGTGGAAATAAACGTGGATTTTCTCGATGTGGGCTTCTGTGTCAAGGCGGCAAAATGCCTGCCCACTTTTGCCAACGACTCTGTGTGCCATTGACTGCATGCGCAAGCAGGGACACACGGCTGGATATACTTAGATATTGGCTTGTTACGGTCGTGTCACACTCGTTTCATCGAGATTGTTCATATCTTATTCACAGTAACATGGGATAACGCTAGGCCATCTCTACAAGGCTCTCCCGAACCGCCAGAGCAATGGCTGGCCGGATGAGGCTAGCCAACTACGATCGGGGAAGATGGCGCAGTGGCGATTCAAGATGGGCACGACATTTGTCGATGCTGTGGGGTGCCGTCGTCTTGTTTTGTGTGCTGGTGGGGGGAGAAGCCCTGTCGGCGCCTCCCCTGCCCCGGGTACAGTACGTCGGGGCCCTGTTTCAGGTGGATAACTTCACCGAGTACGCCCTCGAGTTCCGACGTGTCCTGGCCTCGGCTAATCAGAGGCCCGGGACAAGGATACACCTGGAGGGGGTCGCCCTGCCGATCGGCAACGACCTGCCCCTACCTTCACTCAAAAGTGCCGCCAACCGCCTTTACTACATCTGTGATGCTGTCAGGCATAATAACGTCACTGCTTTTTTGGCTATAGGTGGCCAAGACATGATAAATTCGTTATCGCTAGTCACAAACTTCGTGGGATTGCCACTTATCGGATATAACACAGAGAAGAAAAATATGGTCATCCACGTAAGTCACTTTTTATGCATTCAACTTGGCATGCACCATTTTATCAAACTGTTTTGGTTTTATGTCATCAGGCTCTATATCACAGGATATTGCTTTGCGATGCTTTTTTTTATATATAAATAATGTTTTTGTGCTAAACTAAAGCGCCAGCTTTTGGTATATATATATATATTGTCATTAGAAGATTGCTCGAGTAAAATAAACGATAAATGGTGATGGTTTGTACATTTGTCGCCCGGCTTTGTGAGACCAGGCTATGTCACCGTACTCACCTCTATTTATTCCCTCTCTGTGGTCTTCAGGCAGCATCGTGACATTTAACGAGCACACCCATCAACGATTCGTACTCAGCTCTCCTTGGATGGCGATCGTTCACGTCGCAATGTAGTATCGCCGAGGCTATAACTAAATATGCATTTATGCCAACTGCGCGGTACAGCTAGGTAGCTGGCTCCGTTCCTTAGCCAAGGCTGCTGAACTTCAGGGGCCTTCAGTAAAGGGGATTTGTGCCTGCGGGGATAATGGCTTAATCACAAATACCGTATATAGGGGTACTTGATGTATACTTGTCGGGAAGAATGATCCCCAGTTTTCATTATGCCATTGGTGGACAGAAGTCAAATCGTCATCGACCTCCATAATCATGCGGTGATTGTTGGCAGGATGACGGGATTGTGTCAAGCTGTCGCCAGAATCATCTTCAGCTCATGACCTCTGGCTAGTCCTGCTGGGATTAACTTAAATCCGGGCTTTATTACTATTCAATACGCAGCGATTGGTTTATGTATAAATTAGGCTCCATGCAGGGGCAGTTTTATTCATTACAATGGATGAAAATTGCATTATGAGGTTATTGCATTTGTGTCTGAATATTGGCTTTACTGTTCAGAAATTGCTTTGTGTATTTTCGGATACCTTTGTTTGGGAAACTCGATTCAAATTTCGTCGAATTAGAATTCATAAGCAAGCATACTTATTAACGCCTTCCATCAATATATTAGTGATATAGAAAATTAATGTGTTCGAGTAAACAATGCTTGCCGCTTAAAGGCCTAATTACACAATAATGTACACATGCGTTGCCTTGCTATCGATCGCACAGGGTTGTAATAAGTTACGGAATAAGCAAACAAGTAAGAGTGAGTCTGCAGCTTGAAAGCCATCTCCCGTATCGAGCATGGCGGTCAAACTATGGATTAAGTGGCTTTGTCCAAACTGACGGCCTCTACACAATATTTGCGTGAGCAATCGAACACGATCTGCAGGAAGGCGGGCTGTGCATATTCGTCGGTTCGCATACAGGCACACACCCTCGTTCTCCTCAACCTGACCTGCTTACTCAGATTGCCGTCGAAACTAAGCAAAGGTGTCGGCTAGTCTTTGAGTGATATGGAGCAGGCCCTTGTACATGAGGAAGGACAGGCCAGGCAGATATAGGTCACCGCATGCTACTGCGCAGCATCAGTGATAACATCGTATAACAGAAGGAAAAATCATTAGCAATTTTACTGTTTTCCATTATTGGTCAGAATGCCAAAATTCGATGAAATAATCGAAATATCAATGATTTACCATTGAGCAGTTGGTGTGGACTTGAGGTAGAGTCCAGATGGTGAACACCATAGTTCACAAGCCGCGTGCTCGGAGGTGAATATCGCCGACACACGTCAATATTGCCGGGATTGAGGACGGTGATACAGATGTACTGGCTGCTGAGGCTGGGTCACGGCGTGTCTGTGATGTGAGGAACGGCTGGCGGGTCAGGTGCCACACTCTCTTCTCCTGTTTGGTTTACCGCAGATGTTCTCGCGTGCGAGAAATATTTCCTACATGTATTCGAGGTGGAAATGATTCACCAGGCTGACACATGTTTGCTTAGGCCAACAGCTCTCGATTGAAGTGTACGCTTTGATTTGCCACACGTCGATAAAGCATAAATAATATCAAGCGCAGTTTTCACGGCGTGCCTTTAACTATCCGTCATAATCGAAAACCGCAATTTAACAATCAGTCTTCTTATAGTGTGTAAATTTGAATTTGATTTGGCTTATATATGTTTTCATAATTTTAAAATAATTCGTGCATAGATATTTGTAACAATAATCGTTGAAACTTAAGATTAATGCGCTCGATTTAGTTGATAAGACAAAATAAAATCACACGTTAAGCGTTTATAACGATCTCCAGCGATTTAAGTATCGATGTAACCATATTATTGTAAACTGTTAATCACATATACGCATCGCAGAGGCGACAGTCACGTAGCTATAAGCTATAATTTAAAAAAATGTCTAATCACATAATCATTTACACGAATAGCTGCAGTTAGAAAAACGTGCTTATGATCCACACATCAATCATAATCTAAATCAGTGATATCAATTAGCATTACAGTATTCGTAATAGGTGAGAATTGACACACCAATGTAGGATCCAGGCGCTGCTATTTGGTAATTAATTTTCATAATTTATAATAGACAGTAAAGCTGCCGTATGCTTAGTTTTACACGAGACCTAAATTATCGTCAGAGCGCGAGTCATGCAACAGCTGCCTATAAAAGCTTGGTTCTGTAACAAAAGTCCACATAAAAGCTCAATCGTGAGGTGTATTTGCCATTCTATTAAGCCACTAAAACTGCCATAAATACAATTAGCCTTGAGGGAGCATTTCCAACAACTACAAAAAGTCAATGCTGCCGGAATACCTGACAACAATCGGTTGAGCTGCGCTTAACTAGGTCATGTGTACCGTTGGCAAATTTAGCAGCTTCCCAATTATTTCATCGACACATCTCATATGATTATGTACATGGCATTTCATAAACCTTGGGCGTTCATCATTAAGTCAGCATCATTAAGAGATACATTAGGGCCTTGGGTATAATTAGAATATTTTCGCCAGTCGGTGTTATATGTATCATATATGAGCTCAGCAGCTAAAGTCTGCCTTGCTTAACTCCAGTTCTTGTCGTAGAATGACAAGTCACACCTTGTGTACATCCCCGTCCAGTCACATTGTTGCCATGGTAACTGGCACGAGGAATGTTATCAGTCTACCAATCAGTACCAATGCCTTTTTTGTTTTAGTTTTTTGTATAATTATCTAGAAATGAGGTGTTCCTTATTCAATTCTATTCCTGAGGATAGCGACATTGTCACTTGTCAGACGTATCATTTAACTATAAAAATGGCATAAACCGACTGTTAGCACTTTTGTAGCTTTGCGCCGCAAATAATATTTCCCTATGCGACGGACAGACCATGCAGGATGGTAGCAGCTAAAATTGTATTGTTAGTAGCAGAGATATTGAAAGAAGACGTCAAACCCAACGATCCCCCTGCCGCCTACTACCATCTCCCGTAGCTCCAGTACTAAACCTGCGAGATGAAGCTGTGGGGAAATATATTGCTTCGCAGTCACAGTGGCAGGCAGCCGTGCATGAACCTAATATTGAGAGGAATTGAATAATGGTGGAGCGGCGAATAAACATCGACTGGTGAACTGTTGGGAGAGGGCGGCGCTTTATCAGCACAAGCCCCGTCAGTAAACGATGTAGTCAATATTATAAATCTGCTCCACCAAGCTCGGCCATCTTATCACGAGTACAAATTTACAGCCTCATCATAATACGGCGACCTGGTTAGTCGTTCACAAACGTTAGCTTTAATAGCCTCGAACCACTGGCTGCTGCTACTGCACGGGCCAGCACACAATTAACTGCTCAGTGATCATGTTTGTGTTTGTACCATGTATGTATATCCTACCCTACCGGCGCACCAAAATGTCGAGAAGAATAGAGGAACACCATTGCAGACAATAGCGTATACGAGCGTATAGAGGCATAAACAATGGTAGACATATGTGAGGTTGGTGCGAGGTGCGTGGGTAGGCACGGAAGGAGAGACTAGAAGCAACTTGAGTTACCTGTGCCTTCAAGGCGAGAACATTAGTCCGTCACTACCAGGAGAAGAACAGCCGGGTTAGAGAATTCAGCGTCAACTGAAACTCTAGCCTAGCGATTAAATCAGCTTTGTGGGCATAAAGTCGTTTATCCGCGACGATTTATTGAGCTTAATCTCGGATCATTTCTCATTTGCCCCGTCAGGCCCGGCTTGAGCAAATATGTCTTCCATCAAAGAAACGAGCATAAAAGAAACAAACTCTTTTCTACATCAAGTATAGATGCCTGTCGCTTAATTGTTTCTTAGTTTTTGTTCACATCCGCCATCCCAGGATGCATAAACATACACACCGTTTATTTATAACTAATAAACAAAGGGATCTACTGGACTGGGGTTAGACTTGTTCATGTTCCACACATCTCTGTTTATATAACAACAAGCCGCTTGTTACGCATATCTCTTCATCCGGGCACCTGTCCACGTGACTGGTTACCGGCCACTCAGGAGCTATGACTACCACATTTTGTTGAATTCTTCCTTTTCCGATTCACCGCATTCCTCGGGCTCATAGTAAAACGCGAATTTAAAATAACATGAATAATTGTTCACCAGGGACGAGGGGGTGATAAGCATGCGGGTCAGGGGCTTGTTGTTTGCTGGTTACGCCCGCTAGTGTTCGCACCGAGCCCCGTCCGCTGTAAATCACGGCCTCCCTAAGCGCCATCCTCCCATCGACCAAGTACGGCATAGAGCATTAAGTCTGAGAAACTAAGATTCAGACGAGCTTCGTGTGAAACGCCGTGCAACTAATTGTACCTCTCTACTCCGGTATTACACAGCTACAGCCGGCCTCCTTTCCCGCTGCCCCCACGGGAGCCACATAGATTTGGCCCTAAATGTCTTTTCCTTGCCGCAGTATTGAAGAGGCAAACCAATGGCTGTGTGATAGCACAATAAATGAGTGGTGAAGGCCAGAGGAGTTGTGCAGCTCAGTGCCAGTAATACTAACACAGACCCCTTTATAGTCCAGATTATGGCTTCATTGCCCGTCTTATTTCTAATACAGAATCGGAATTATTTCCTGCTTTCCACCGCAAGTGTCTAGAAGCCTTATGATCAGGCCTCGAATTCTCGAGCAGCTGCAAACAATGCAGCGCTCTGATATTCATTGAGCCACTAACTTTGAGTTACATGAGCAGGTTGCACGTATATGTGACCACAGCATGGCTCGGTGGCTCGCTTACACTCCGGCGTTTGTTGCAGATTTATTACATCACGGCCGGATATATTGAAATGTTGCTAGCGCGGGTTGCCTTCATCCAGGCTAACCTCCTGTGTTATGCGCCTCCTTCTCCCGGCAACGTTCGCTCTTTCGCATGACATCAACTAGCTGCGTATGCTCTAAATGGCAGAATCAGGTCTAGCCGTGTGTGCTTCTGAGGCCTGTTGCGGCTTTAGCTTCACCATTACTAGACAGTTTAAGGAGATATGCACCTCACTCGCCGCCTAAAGCTTCGTGTGCGCCAGGAAGCCTGATGCTTCACTGTCGTTCACCTTCTTTTCCCGCCATTTAGCGTATGTCGTCTGCTTCCACCCTTCCCATCCCGCCAGGGAATCCAGTACTATCATCCTTTCGTTGCCATTTTCTTGAGGACTAGGGAGCGTTACTCATGTAAAGGTCAAACCTTAGGCAATTACTGCCGACATTGTGCCTCTAATTCATCCACCATCTTTCTAATCAAGAGCTTTACCATTAATTCTATGGAAAATGGACGCTTTGTGCCTCTTTTTTGACCTTAGGAAGATTTACAAAAGCTATTTGCATCACTTGCACACGTTTATATATGACATGAGTGTTGACTTAAATAGATAGCTACCCGACATTTTCCACCTTTTCCGGCTGACGCTGACGACCAGTCTATATTACATTAACAAGTGATGTACAATGGTTGTTGGTTGTCTGTCTGCCAGGGGATGTACCCCCGGGACCTACTAACAATTCTCCCCTGTACATAACTGATCACTGTAGGCCTAGGCTGCGATGTTAAATTTCAATGTGCGACCTCCCCGCATGATGACTTTATTGAGTTTATTACGCCCATGTGAACCATCCCCGCGTCCCCCACCTGCTTAACAGGCCACCTTAGTAACGCCGTATTAGTGCTTCTTTAAAAGCATCACTCCCGATCAGCCCGCCCGTTGTTTAATAGCTAGAACCTTGTTGCTGCAACCATAAAAATAGGATTGAAATGGCTTCGACCGTTGACACCAAATGGGTTGCCTAGTGTCTATATTCCGGCTTGTGGCTTGCCAGCCGCGGCTTGCCAGTTCTTTAATAGCCAGTAACCGATCTCGTCCTATTTGTTGCTTTCTTGGGTGTTCCGAATTCACAAACACGCGCTGCCACATTCACTAGAGGCAGCTGTGGTCAGAGATGACACCCATTCTCATCCGTATACTAAAGTAAAGGTTGCGATGATAAAACCAAACATTGTTTGACGTGTCAGAGTTACATCTTACCTGCAATGTTTAATTTCCGGAACAAAATCACTCCCGGCGTGAAGGATATAAAAGCGTAGGTCTATATCATCAATCTAGAATAAATCTTACTTGAAGAGGATTTTTATTTGCCGATGCGATATGCCTTTGCGTGCGGTCACTGTTTGAGGTCGTCTTGCAGTAAGCATTTCTCGTGCCATGTGATGTACTAGTGGATGTTTTCCCTGTAAGGACGGGTGCCCATTAAAGCTTGCTTTACCGTGTTACTATGCCTCTCAATGTGTATCCATATGCCCCGACTAAGTACCTGACAGTCGGGCTTGAAGGAGAGCAGGTATTGTGTACTTGTCTCCTGTTCGTGTCCTATCAGACTTCCGCACCAATAAGCTGTTTATGCCTAACAAGGTATAAGGCTAGTAGATAATAAGCCGTATATTTTGCTTGCCGCTATACTTTCGTTTGGCTTAATGGAACTTGCGTCTTTCTCCACGTGAATGGCTCGCCAGCACTCTAGTTGGCGGGGTCATCTGAGAACGCGATGACACCAGGAAACTGGCCTGCTGCGGGGACCAATGCAACAGCCATCCAATTTGCCGCTGGAAAGGGCTGAGATCATGCAAGAGTAGTCATGTGACCCTGTGTCGCAAATCACGAGGGGTTACATAGAAAACGGCGACTAGGGTGTCACTCTTAGATCAATAGTCGCTGATTTAGGTCACAAGTGCACTCAGCCGGAAGTGCGCGCTATCTCACGTGTACCATGTGTCTTGCAACTATAACACCCTATACGGATGCCTACAGTAGCCATGGATATGATAGTCTTGCCCGGCAGGCGCCCTCGAGTCTCATTGTGCAGATGACATCTGAGAGAAGATGGGTACTTACGGAGTTAAACCTCGGCGTGACAGACTCGCTTCTACCCAAGTGGTGAGCTCCGGTACTAGACACGCTCTCGGCTTTGGCGGGAAGAGGCCGGCTTCTGTAATAGACAACTGCGGTCGGCTCCTTGCATGAGAGCTGGAGTGGAGGAAAGAGTGTGATCCCTTCATGCTCGATCATTACTGTCAGACTCATGTCAAATGCCCCTCTAATAAAATTCATGTCTATCGCGGGCACGACGATCCCTTGGGGGCAAACGGCAAACCGCACATAGCTAAACACATAACCAAGCTGATCAATTGAAGACAACTCAAGCATTTCTACCTGGGGTGTTTTGCAGTGAGATGGCATGTTAGCTTGTTCTCTGTGTCGCCTGACGAAGAAACTCATTAACTCATGGCATTATTGCCCACTGCTATGGTGTCTGAACTGTGACATTTGCTCGCGGTTGTCTTTAGGACGTCGTGCATGCAGCACAGGAAGTGACGTTCAATACGGCATCATTTTAACAACTGTAGTGCAACAGGGATCTCATAAACTGGGTGGCAGTATAATATTGCATAGTGCTTTTGTCGGATTTAAGTTTAACCTCCCACGCAAAGTTTGCCAAAACAGAAAAAAAAACTGAGGACATCTGAATATCAAACAGATTCATCTGTTCATTGCTAGTGCAAAGGCCATTGAATGTGAAGGTTTTCAATTGTATGCTCCACAACAAATCTGACCTCTCTAAAATTCTATACGAAGCGTCAGGCAAATATGTTGTAACATAGCCAAGCTTCGCGCATATTGTGCGCTTTACTGTGACGTCACAAACACAGTGATGATGTTCCGTGACGATGTTGACGTCGCCAGGTAATAAAATTACGTATCTAGAACAAGCACATATAATACATATCATATAAATATGCCCGTCTGCTAGTCAGTGTCAACAACAAACAGCAACTAAAATGTTTTTAAAATTCTTCTTCTAGCTATTTCTGAAGTGAATTTCACCAATAAATGATACAATTCATCTTTATCTAAC
>JAXGGS010578468.1:0-10415 GCA_035585475.1 Armandia brevis | reverse complement strand
GTATAACCTGGTATTCTGCTAAAAACAACACATACTCTTACAAGTTCATGATACCGAAACTTGTACAGAACTAAGGACCTGCAACCAGTTTATTGAGTACGTGATTGACCTAGGTTCTCGGTAGATTTTTGTTAATAAAGAAGCAGATTTTATGATTATGAATGCATTTCAATTGTTGCTGTTTTGTATGAACACATGTGTATCAAAATATCTGTGAAATCTATTAATAAATGCCACTATAGAACTTTCTCAATAAATATATGTTGAATCATATTACGCATAGATAACACATAGATTCTTTATGTTTTAATTAATGGGTCACATGTCACATATTAAGGGGCATAATTATTTTTGTCATGCTTGCTGATTCTGATCTTAATTTGATTCAATTTAGATTTTAATTTAATTTAATTTTTAAAATCAAGAATAATCTCTTGTTCTAAGAGATTTTTCTGTCGATCCTATTGAATTAATATGATGCATTGGTTTATTCATACAAAAATGTGTTGCAGATATTTCAGTTAATATGACAAAACTCAAGTTTATTACACAGAAAGCTTCATCAAGCATGATTGGCACAGTTGTAATTATTCGTTCATGACATTAACATCGTTATATAGTTATAAAGAAGAAAAAGCAAGTGTCATATTGTCGAAAAAAAGGCAAACTATTGATATGAATTATAAAATGAATGTACCTTACTGTAATATACATGTATGTTCAGACGTATTATTATGAAAATATAATATAGCTAGCTTGTCACCTATATGATTACAAGTTATGCATTCTTTTTTTTATTCCAAAGTTGCCTCATGGACATTATGTTATATTATTATTTACAGTTTTATCTTAAAAGAAACTGGGTATTGAGAAGAAAATGTGTTGTTCAACTCAAACTGACTGACTATTACAATTAAAAATAAATGACGAAAAAACATTCTGTGTCTAGTTTGCAAGTCTGAAGCGATAACTGACTTAATGTGTTTCAATTAAAACAAAAATTAAAATAGTGGCATTACGATGGTAACTGTAAATACAGGTCATCAGCCACGCATCTTACACCTGCGAGTAAGATTAATGGCACAGGTGAGGAAATTGATCAGACAGATAAGATTCCGATGTATACACCGGAAATGGCTTCAATTTCTGTTCTCACTTAAAACAGGGCCGAAACCACCGCAAAAAATTATGGTTAGTAGTAGAGTATGGTCATGGTGGATAGCAGTACAACACGTTTAAAGATGGCTTGAAGCACAAACATCACTCTACTACTTCAACAAACGCTAAAGTTCTATTAATATATGAGTAATGATAGTTAATTTGGTAAATGATACTTATTTGAAATGCCAAAATGCTCTCAAATGAGAATACGAATTGAGAGAATATCAATATGCATGAATTGTATGGTAACACAGCTGAATGTTCCATATACTGCTATAAAATAATATTGCTGTATGTATAGTAAATTTCTGATTGTGTCGCTGATAACATTTAACCTGCATGTGGAGATCTCCAAGAAATGGCCACCTAGCAAAGTGATGGATCAAGTTTATAATGAGTTTTCGAGTGGTTGGTCATCATGTTGGATGTCAAAGCTGGATAAAAGGTATCTTATTCAGGAACTGGTGATCTACAACAAGGTGGATTGTTATCAAGGTGTGGTAGAATTTTAATATTTGATAATGTTGATAACATCAAAATGATAAACATGTGTTAAAATATAAAATTCGGAAGGAGATAGTTTCCCAGAGCAATTGAGTGGGATTGAAATTAGAGTTGGAAACGATCCTGTCTCATGGATTAGAGAGGCTGCAGGATGGCGTGCTAGCATATATATATGTGAGAAGATAAGCAACGCTAGTATGGATATCATTTGTGTTGCCTGTAATCCCGTAGTTCAGGGAGATATGATTCTAATCTGCTAGGAAAATGGTTCAGGAACCATTCGTCAGATTGGCTCTCAACTTAAGTAGCTTCCCAAAAGAACCATCATAGCAACACATTTCAATGGCTCATTTGCCCTTAAATGCACATATTTCATGACATTTAATCAAATACACGACTACATTTTACACACACACATATATATATATATATATATGTTCAGTCATTAAAATCAGTTAAGAACAAATGTAATTGACTTTTCATTGACATTTTGAGTGATCCATCTCAATTTGATTTTTATGTATCCAAGTCATTCATATATCCGCAGCCAAAGTTTGACCCCAGTTGACCAAAAGATAAATCACCTTTTATGTCATTCCTATCACATAAACTGTACTATTGTGATAGGTAATAGTTTGTCATATATATTGCATGTATTTAATATTCTTTTAATTCAATTTATCATTGAAAATCTTTTTATGATCTTAGCAACTGCCATTTGTTGTTCTACAGACCTATGAGACAGATATATGTAGACAACATGATGGTGATGTGCATTTGACGTCATAGGCTTTGCTCTCACTATTGACAATGTATTGTTTGATAGAAATTACTCATGAAGTTGTATGTGCTCTATAAGACTTCACCTCAGTTTTTAATGTTGAGCCAAGCGATGCACATTTTTGCGCGCCCCTCTCGTTTCTGTGAGGTGGATGTTTGGGGAATGCTGCAGTGAAGATGTGAGATGGTGATGCTGGACTGAGGCAGGGAGGTGGACGGTTGGGAGATGCTGGACTGAGGCTGTGAAGTGGATGTGTGAGGGATGCTGGACTGAGGCAGTGTGGTGTATGTTTGAGGGATGCTGGACTGAGGCAGTGAGATGAATGTTTGAGGGATGCTGGGCTGAGGCAGTGTGGTGTATGTTTGAGGGATGCTGGGCTGAGGCAGAGAGATGAATGTTTGAGGGATGCTGGACTGAGGCAGTGAGATGAATTTGTGAGAAATGCTGGACTGTGACAATGAGATGGATGTTTGAGGGATGCCAGACTGAGGCAGTGAGATGAATGTGTTAGGGATGCTGGACTGAGGCAGTGAGGTGGTCGTTTGGGAGACGCTGGACTGAGGCTGTGAGGTGTATGTTTGAGGGATGCTGGACTGAGGCAGTGTGGTGTATGTTTGAGGGATGACGGACTGAGGCAGTGTGGTGTATGTTTGAGGGATGCTGGACTGAGGCAGTGTGGTGTATGTTTGAGGGATGACGGACTGAGGCAGTGAGATGAAAATGTGAGGGATGCTGGACTGAGGCAGTGAGGTGGACGTTTGGAAGATGCTGGACTGAGGCAGTGAGGTTGACGTTTGGGAGATGCTGGACTGAGGCAGTGAGATGAATGTGTTGGGGAAGCTGGAATGAGGCAGTGAGGTGGTCGTTACGGGGATGCTGGACTGAGGTAGTGAGGTGGTCGTTTAGGGGATGCCGGATTGAGGAAGTTAGATGAATATGTGAGGGATGCTGGACTGGGGCTGTGAGGAGGATGTATGGGGGAGGCTATGAAATGCATGGACTGAGCTCGAGGCTGGCCATGGATAATTCACGATAATTATCTCCAGAACCATAGTATGTTTGAGTCCAAAAATGGCAGACTGTTGTCCTCACAATAATGTAATGTGATTCAGCTTGCTAATTAGTGTAGGGCAATCACAATAACTTTAGATAAATGAGCAAGTGGAAGCAGCAAAACGAATCATGTATATACATTTTTTCATTTATAAATAGTTCATATACATCAATGCTACCTTGAACAAAAATATTCATCGAATACATTGATGAAATATATAGACTTTTCATCATTAAAGCAAACTCATATAATTTGAGAATATAACCTACAAACATTACTTATACCCTCATCTACAAGTTTGGATATGTTCGTTTGGACTTGAAACTAGAATAGAAATAAGCATGCAAATTACTGTCTTGGTATACATGGAAACAGAAAAACGTACATACACAGCCTCAATTTTCATAAAGCAATGCACAAGAATCCGTTACTTACTACCGTATCACTCCAACATATGTGTTCTTCTCACAATAGCCTGCTCCTGACAATGGATAATATGAGATGGAAACCAGACAGGACTGACTATAACTGACGCTATCTACTGAACCGTGAAAACCTAACTGAGGGCCATGAATACGAGAATCTGCGAGGGTGGTTAATTGGGAAGGATATGTCACAGTGCAGTAAAAATCAAAACGATCGAACCTGGTCAACTTGGAGGGGAACCTGAACTTGTCAATATCAATAAATATATCCTATATATTTTATTTTGTGATCAAAAAATGTTATGTGAATAAATACAAATACATGTTTCATTGAGTGTTTTCAGTCACCAATTGTAGCTTCCAAAGTTGTACCCCATCATTAGATGGACCTGTTTATAAGTCAGTAAACTTAATGGGTTAAGCGTATGATATAGGTCAAGACTATCTAAAATCAAGTCATAGGCTGACTGACATAACAGCCTGCATCTTTGAAAGGAAATATATTTCTACTTATAAGTAGTGATTAATTAATCACTTGATTTAGCTGTCAAATATCTGAATGGTTTGTGCTTCATATTTGTGCTCTGCACCCAAATTAGTGCTTTATATGTGTGTACTGCAACCGTATTAGTTTTGAAATGTACTTCAGGCATCGATATCTGATTCATTACTACCCAAAGCATGATATTAGCAGCTCTTGTTTATTCATATATACAATTAATAATGTAAAATCATGCTCGCCTCAATTACCAAGAAATTTCACATTTAATTATAGTCTGGGCTATAATTCGCTATTTCAAGATTTTCCAACTCTGCTCCAAGTAAATGGGATCATAATTAATTTACTAACAGCATCAAAACCGCCAAACTTCCACCGCACAGTGCAATGTTTAATACATTAATACCCCCATACCTCCACCTCACAAAAATGCATTGCTGGCAAACCGCTTTCTTTCCAGATTGTCACTCTATCTCCCCATACTGGTGGATTACAGACGATGGATATGATATCCATACTAGCGTCTTGCACCTTTTCACATAGATGGTGATTCCACTGATATTGGTCAGTATAATGCATTCCTACTCTTATTTCTATCCCATTTAGCCGCTCTGCAAAGTAGGATTGTCACATTAAAATCAAAATAAATATTATCATTTTAATCAGCAGATATATTCAATTGCCACCAGACCTTGACAACAATCCACCCTGTTGTAGATCACCACCTCTCGTACATGGTATGTTTTATCCAGAGCTAATTTCCACCATGATGATTCAAAAGAACGAGCGATTGAGTGAAAACAAGAATCATATGATAGATTTCCGTTATAATCTTGATCGATAGCTTTGCTAGGAGGCCACATCTTATGTGTGTCCCTCGTGTAAGCCGTTCCCTTCCAAGCTACATTTTGAACTGTTGGCTCATTCTTATCATCAACTTTCCTGCGTGCAGCTTCAAAGATTGTGGTTCTGTTTTCCGCAGTGATAAATTTGGGTAATACTTTGTGTGGTTGTTCGGTCAGCGCCAGTGCTTGAGTTGCAGATATGATTCGCATTTTACTGCTTTTTGTTGCCTTTGAGATTCCCAATTTCCTTCCTTTAACAAAAAACATTAATACAATAAAATATTATCATGGACTACTAAGGCACTGCAAGTTATATATATCAGCAACCTTTTCACATTTGTTAACCTCGGAATCTAGGTAGGAAATGTAAAGATGTTTCTTTTCATATTTCATAAGAAAAAACAACATGATTGCAGAATCTGGAATAGTTTGTCATGTCATGTATAGTTCTTATGAATCAATATTTTTGCAATAATTTGCATCTATTTTGATGGAAACACACAAATCAGTGTGTATATATTTAACAGTGTTTACCTGAAATGCTGGCATTCTGAGTCTTGACTTACCACAGATAGGGGGTTAAAACAACAGCAACTGTTAAACAAACTGTTATCCATGTCAATATCATCACTCTCTGTTGGAAGGAATTCATCGCAGTTTCTGCACTCTATTGACAAGTTTTCTCAAAACACTGATTCAATAGGTATTACCAATAATTTTTTTCTTTCAACTCTTAATAACTCTCAACCCGACCCTCTTCCTACTGATGTCCAAAATCTATACATCGCTTTTTACTGTAACTGAAGTAAAATCAAGTGTTAGATAAATTTTTACAATCGAGCTCAGATCTCGAAATTCGGAATATATTGCAATATGATTTTGTACTACCACATCAGTGGAACATACCAAGTGAACGCTAACCACCAGAGGTGTGCAACTTCTACTCAGTGAAATATTTCCTCACCAGATCTGTGACAATAGGGTATATGGTTATATTTAAATGGCGATCTGATTCGCCAGGACTGTACACATTTTATAGGCATGTATTTATTAATATTGATGCCAAGAAGGCAATTGTTATGAATAAACAAGAGGTGTTATGTGAATTAGTCACATTGCTGCAGTTGGTCTCTCAAAAAAACCCTGATATATATGATATCTATTATTAATAAAAATATGTACACGCGATATCACTATTTGATGAATTATTGTGATAGCATACATTTACTGAAGGGCTTTCGTGCCTCTGTGTCTCACAAACATGTATATTCTTTTTTTAATATACTTCAATATAAACATTAATATCACTGATGAATGTTTCCGAAAATCTCTTCAAGTTATTGTGCATGATTCATATTTCTGATATATTCTGCTGATTCATTATAAAGGTGCTGATGTATCTTGTAAACTTTCGCAAACTAAATTCTACATTATTGCCATGTAACTATAGTGCTTAAATATGTCTGGGGCTACTTGACGGTGCCTTGTAAATGACATCGAATTACAGATCAGTGTCTATGGACATTTATTAAGAACCTGTTAAAACGTATCACATGTATGTCTCTTAATTATACCTTTGTAGTTTAAATATAGTACATTAGTTTTTTCCCAAAATTGTATACTAATTGTATACTCAGCAATCATGATTATTTGTGATTCCCCTTTTTTGGAACATATGATCCTGATGCTGATTTTTACATATAGATTCAAACAAAACACCTCAGGAAAATTATATACTCAGTTTTTATAATCTGATTAACACCACAATGAAACTTAGATCTGAACACAATAACAGTTCAAAATTATATCGACCTATACAAATACACCATTTGTGGTAGGTTTCATCAGAAGAATATAACCTGAAGGATACAATTAGAGTAGAGATGATACCAGTGACCGAGCTGATTTATATTGCCCAAATGATATATTAAACCTTCAACTGACCAAGGCACTTTCATGGCAGTTTCTGGTTGCATTAACATAACCAGCATAATTCGCTGTACACACATTTAAAATGCAAAGGCAATAGCATGGGTCGGATAACAAATTCTGAAATAAAGACATGAAAAGGATTGTTTGCTTTGGTTTTAAAAGAATTGCCGATTAGCTATTTAGTCAAATTAATACACAGAAGACGCGATAAAAGTTGTTTGCAACACAGCTTGATTAATATACTCAAGTCCAATATTCCTATATTTCAATGTATAGTTGTTTAACCATTGCTTTATATGTTTTTCTATACATAGTTCAAATTGATATAAATTATATAAGAAGGTTGTCCTTCTGGAAATTTATCTAAAATATGTAGAAACTACATGTAGTATGTAAATCATGAGACTACGACATGTTGCTGCTACTTTTAATTTTTTTATTTACAATATTCCAATTTGCCAGCAAAATATCGACCATCAAATGTGATTGTGATATAATTTGTGGGTTCCAGCCTTAGCACATGAACTGTGCAGCAATGATCATCTGTAGACAAGGATCAGTTTAGCACCCCCCACACCTCCACCTCACAGAAATGAATGGCGCCCAAACCGCTTAACCGGCGAATTGTCACCATATCTCCCCAAACTGAGGGATAACAGAGAACACATATCACATCCATCCTGGCATCACATATCTTCTCACATAGAGGATGGTACACGTGCCAATCATTATCACGATTCTGCATCCCAACTCTTATTTCTATCCCATTCAATTGCTCTGTAACAAAAATTGTATTGAAACCTTTGTTTTTAATTGTTTATGATCATAATGTCATAATTATTAGATAATTGATTACTGCCTGACCTTGACAACAATCCACCCTGTTATAGATGATGACCTCATGAATCAGATAGCTTTTATCCAGGTCTAACTTCCACCAGGGGTGAGAGTCGTGGGTCACGTTTGAGTGATAACAAGCATTAGATGACAGATTCCCCGTGTGATCTTGATCAATCGCTTTGCTCGGTGGCCACCTGTTGTGGTATCCCAGCGCTGAAGCCTTGCCCTTTAATGCTACATTCTCAGGGGTTTCTTCATATCTATTGTACTTTTTTCTGCATGGAGCTCCATGTGTCCTGGTGCTAGCTCTAGCAGTGACAAATGATGAGGCTGTGATCTTTGATCTTTTAGGCGACGCCAGTGTTTGAGTATCAGCGCTGGTGGGCATATTACCTCCCTCTGTTGTGGTAGAGAGTTCCAATTCCCTTCCTTTATCAAACAGTGGTAAAATAAAACATTCTCATAAACTAGCTTCACATGCTCTATGTGATCAGCCAACAATTGTCGCAATTTATATCAATGTATGAGTTTACAAGACACATAATTTGTTAATTTATATATATCTGTTTACCCGAAATGTTATTATAAAGAGTCTTGCGTGAGAGAAAATTGGTGGTAAACAACAAAACAACAGTTATACAAACTGTTATCCCGACCCATGTCATAAGGGTTATTTTCCGTAGATAATTCATTCCGGATACCACACTCTGTTGATAATTTCAAATAATCAATACATAGATATATGTCTGCAAACTAAAATGCAATTACGTCATTGTATAGGCCTATGCATTATTCAACATGTAATTATTTAGAGCTATACTATGTAAACAGTGTTTTTCGAGGGGCAGGTAAATAGGTTCTTGCTATATATAAAGTTCAACTTGCCAATCATGCGGGAACTGTTGATAAACTGCGTCGAAATGATATTCACCTATCAGAATATCCACTCAGTCTTGTGTCACCTGTTCAAAAGTGGTATGACGATCATTTGAGAGTGGACTAATTTAGTGTGAATCAGGACCGAACTGGAATAAAGTAACAAGATGTCTTTTCTGTAGGAGCGCATTATCCAGAATCATTCACTTTGCGCGAAAAACAGTATACATATGATATCAGTTGTTGAAGACAAATCGTGCTCATTTCATATTTCTCTTATGAACAACTACAATTCCAGCCCCTTTTCCTTACTGAGCCGTGATTTGATAACTATTACACAGTTAATAACGTATTTACATTGATTATCTTTTCCAATTTACGTCAAAATTCAGATCACAATATCGTATGAAACATTTCATTATTTCAATAAAAGTATGGATTATTACATCGACTATTAACCCTGACGAATAAATATAAATTCCGCATTCGTGGACGGCAAGTGATGGACTGATTAAGTGGAAATAGAACAGTGATGTATATAGTACAAGCCATCTTAAAATGGGCTAAACTACATTCCAAAGTTGCCATTCTGGCCTTTGTTAATTGTATTTACAATTGGGACCTTTGATAGTAGTGTAAGGGTGGCCAAGGCTAAACGGTAAAATACTTCTAAATAAATCAACGATTTCTTCTGCTGGATATTTCTTCTTATGGCATCTTTTTCTGGCTGGGATAAGAACGAATACCGCAGAACAAATGTAGAGTATTTATTCAGCAGGGTACAGTTTTTCAAATTATTTGTTCTACTAGGAACAATTTTTAAAATATTTGTTCTGCTGGGAATTTTTTAATATGATTTGTTCTGCTGATAAAAATTCAACTTGGATATATTGTTCCAAAATATCATTCTACAGTAGGGCTTTGTTCAATAATCACATTCTGATGAGAGATATTGTCCGAAATTTCATTCTGCTGGGGGTATTGTCCAATAATTTCATTCTGCGAGGAGATATAGTCCGAAAATGTCATTCCCGAGACTTGAAAACTTCAATTTTGAGTATCATGTAGCCAGTCAAGCATTAAAGACCAACTTTGGCATCGGTTTAATCACAGTGCACTCTATCCTGAACTGTGGTGCTTGTCACAAATCGCGCTGATTAGGACCTTTCATTATATTCTATCCGGAATAACAAAGCACTACGCACGCAGTTTTTAGCATGACCTCGGAATTCCAAGCCGGAGCCGAGTCAATGACACACTGTTATAGGTTCTAAGAAAAACCATCAGGGCAAGGTGTTATTATTTCTTCTTGCCATCGGACAGTGGCTTGGAAAGCCACTCCGCCTCACGATTGACCTCGCTGTTGGCCACACCTGCCATGACCGACAATCCACATTTCCCTGGAACAGCCACCCGCCAATTAGGCTGTATAAAACGCGGATCATTTTCTTAAGTGATTTGCTATTATTTTGATATTTTCACTCATTTTATCATTATA